>CM035413.1:75720097-75837597 GCA_020310875.1 Ceratopteris richardii
TAATTTAATGAAATATATACAATTAAATACATAAAAATAGGATTAATTAAGAAAAAAATCTGAATACATAAATAAATATATATATAGAATAGGATAATTACATACACATACACACATATACTTATACACCTATTTACACACACACACACACACACACACACACACACACACACACATATATATATATATATATATATATATATATATATATATATATATATATATATATATATATATATATATATATATATATATATATATATATATATATATATATATATATATATATATATATATACACGCATACACATACATACATGTTTTAAGTCTAGGTCTTTCTGATTAGGGTTTTAGGGTTTTAACACCTACATAACATATATACACGCATACACATACACATATAATACATATATACATGTATATATACATGCATGCAAAAATATACATATTCTAGGTATAGATCTTTAAGATTAGGGTTTTAGGGTTTAGGCATACATATAACTCAATTAAATATATATAACGAGAAAATATACAAAAAAATTAAGGAAAAATCTGAATATATAAATAAATATATAATTAAAATAGGATAAGTATATAGATAAATAAATATAAAAAGAACTAGTGTTTTAAATAATTTAATTAAATATTTATAATTAAATATATAAAAATAGGATTAATGAAGAATAAAATCTGAATATATAAATAAGTATATATATAAAATAGGAGAATTACATACACATACACAAATATACTTATACACCTATTTATATACACATATATATACACATATACATATATATACACATGCACATCTATATACACATGCATATAGAAATATACATATTTTAGTTCTAAATCTGAATATATAGATAAAATATGATAATTATATAGATTAGGATTTTTGGAGTAGGGTTTTAGGTTTTTTAGGTGTTTGAGTAAATATATAAACAAATATATATATATAATAGGATAATTATATATATATAAATAAATATAAAAAGAACTAGTGTTTCAAATACTTTAATTAAATATATATAATTAAATATATAAAAATAGGAATTATTAAATAGTGTTTTAGGTCTAGGTCTTTTTGATTAGGGTTTTAGGGTTTTAACACCTACATAACATAAATACACACATACATATACACATATAATACATATATACATGTATATACACATGCATATAGAAATATACATATTTTAGGTTTAAATCTAAGATTAGGGTTTTAGGGTTTAGGCATACATATCTTAGGTCTAAATCTGAATATATAAATAAAATATTATAATTATATAGATTAGGGTTTTAGGTTTTGTACGTGTCTATATATATATATATATATATATATATATATATATATATATATATATATATATATATATATATATATATATATATATATATATATATATATATATATATATATATATATATATATATATATAGAGAGAGAGAGAGAGAGAGAGAGAGAGAGAGAATAGGATAATTATATACATAAATAAATATTAAAAGGAGTCATATATTAAATAATTTAAGTAAATATATAAAAATAGGATTTATTAAATAGTGTTTTAGGTCTAGGTCTTTCTGATTAGGGTTTTAGGGTTTTAACACCTACATAACATATATACACACATACACATACACATATAATACATATATACATGTATATACACATGCATATAGAAATATACATATTTTAGGTTTAAATCTTTAAGATTAGGGTTTTAGGATTTAGGCATACATATTTTAGGTCTAAATCTGAATATATAGATAAAATATGATAATTATGTAGATTAGGGTTTTAGGATTAGGATTTTAGGTTTTTTAGGTGTTTAAGTAAATATACAAATAAATATATATATAAAATAGGATAGTTATATAGATAAATAAATATAAAAAGGACTAATATATTAAATAATTTAATTAAATATATATAATTAAGTATATAAAAACAAGATTTATTAAATATTGTTTTAGGTCTAGGTCTTTTTTATTAGGGTTTAACACCTACATAACATATATACACACATACACATACACATATAATACATGTATACATGTATTTACACATGCATATAGAAATATACATATTGTAGGTCTAAATCTGAATATGTAGATAAAATATGATAATTATATAGATAAGGATTTTAGGATTAGGGTTTAAGGTATTTTTAGTGTCTAAGTAAATATATAAATAAAGATATATAAAAAATAGAATAATTATATAGATAAATAAATATAGAAAGAACTAGTGTTTTAAATAATTTAATTAAATATGTATAATTAAATATATAAAAATAGGATTTACTAAATAGTGTTTTAGCTCTAGGTATTTTTTATTAGGGTTTTAGGTTTTTTAGGTGTTTAAGTATTTAGGTTTTAGTATTTCAGGTTTAAGCCTTTAGGAGTATGATTTTTAGGTTTAATAAAAAAAAACAAATGTTCTATAATGTCCATATTGTATCAAATGGCTAGTTTCAATCCAAAGGAGAGAATGGCATGTCCTTGCACTCAGCGCAAGTATCAAATTTATCGGAAACATCAAATTTGTACTGCACATGTTAGAGAGTATGGATCCTTTGATAAAAGTTAACTAGAAAACCTACGCTACCATTCGCATGGTCCTGCAGGTGAGCAGATGGACCCAAACGACATTGGAATGGTAAACTCTCGTGGATAAAAGAGAGCCAAAAAGGACTTAGACATACAAGCAAGTACATCATATAACATTACACAGAATGAACATATGGAAGAAGTGCTCGAAGCATTTTATAAGATGGACGAAGATCATGATGGTGGAGAAGATGTGGAGAGTTTCATGGACACAATAAAATGTCCACAATCAGAAATCAATGAAGAATATGGAAACATGCGAAGACTAGGTCGTTTACCGCTTTACAATGGAGCAAAGATATTTGTACTACATACATCACTCGTGTTGCTGAATCTGCAATCTATTTATGGATGGTCAGATACTAGTGTCACTAATTTGTTCAGGATTTGAAATAAACTTTCATTGTTTTATCAAAATAACTTTATTTACTAATATTGTTTTAATTGCTTATTGCAGGCTTCTTAAAGATCAAGTTTTTCCAGAGGGCAATGACATGCCTCCAACACATGGAGATGCAAAGAAACTTTTATAGTCCATTGGAATGGATTATACTAAGATTCATGCTTGTCCAAATGATTGCATCGTATGAGCATCTCCACGTATGTCCAAAGTGTGGAGCAAATAGATTTAGAGAGGACCTTGTAGGCGAAGCAACCCCGCAAAAGTTCGTCGCCACTTTCTTATTATTCCACGAATTAAGAACATGTTTAGATGCAAATCTATAGCTGAGTTAATGTCATGGCATACAAGGAGCAGGTCTAGAGATGGTGTAATGTGAGTGCCTGCTGACTTTGATGCTTGGAATCACATAGATAGTAAATGGTTAGAGTTTGCTAGTGAGCCTCGGTCCATACGTCTAGGCCTAGCTATGGATGGAGTGAATCCATTTATTTTATGCAGTTCTTCATGGACCACATGGCCTGTATGTTTGGTCAATTATAACAGCCCACCATGGCTGGCCACAAAGAAAGGTCATTTATTATTAGCTCTCATTGTACCAAGTAAGTATAAGGTAAAAAACATGGACGTATATCTTGCACCACTTGTGGAAGAACTGTGCATTTTATGGGATGCGATTACTGTGTGTGACATGTCTCAACCTATAAGACAACGAGACGTGTGAGTGCAAGGCACACTTATGTGGACGATGCATGATTGGCTTGCTTATGGTGAATGTTCAGGTTTATCGATTTTGGGTTACCATGCTTGTCCTTTATGTGGACCACGACTTGAAGCACGCTATTCCAAAGCACTACATAAAACTTTCTATGAAGGACACCATCCATATTTGCCTGATGGGCATGTTTTACATGGAGGACAAATTGGTCGACAAGCGCAACGCCAAATGAAAGCTAGCAATTGGAAACAACTGTGGGATTCAAAAATTCCTATCGCTCGCATGAAACGGTTGTCCATTTTTCATGAACTTCCTTATTGGAGTGAAATATTGATCAATCATTTGGTAGACCTAATGCATATTTTTAGAAATATGGGAGAGATTCTTTGGAAAACTTTGATCGGAAAGAAAGAAAGCAAAGCACAAAGGGAGGACTTAGAAGAGCGAGATTGTATGCGAGAGTTGTGGGCAATTACTAAGCCCAACCAAATAGTATCATTACCAAGAGCACCTTGGGTGCTTCGTAGGATGGAAGAGCAACAAGTGAAGAAAACAATTTCAGAGTTTCAGACACCTACTGGATGCATGAGGTTTCTAAAGACTGCTTTCAAAAAAAACGATGATCTTGGAGGGCTCAAGACTCATGATTGGCACAAGTTTTTACAGTTTGTGCTCCTTGTAGCCCGAAAAGATTGTCTTTCGGAGGATGTACGAAGAACCATTTATAAAATTAGTTCTTTGTACGGTGGATCTCTTCTAAAGAGATAAATAGAGATAGCATAGAGAGTGCAAAACTCAATGCTATCGAGGTTGTTTGTATGGTAGAGAAATACTTTCCATCAAGTATTCATACTATTCAACTTCATTTACTAGTTCTTGTGGTAGATGAAGTTGCAATAGTAGGAACTCTCCATAGTCGATGGATGTTCTTCTTAGAGCGCTTTATGAAGACATTAAAAGGGTTTGTTCGATAGAGAGCACATCCAGAGGGTAGCATGGCAGAGGGATGGCTTGTACAAGAGTCTCTTGTATTCATAACTGAGTTTCTACATATGTCGGATCCCAAAATGCCTCGCTTATGGAGCGATGATGAAGATGTTCGTCTTGTAGGCGATGAGCCACAAGGTAAAGGATTGCAAAGAAACGTGGATGCAACTTTCTGAGAGAAGGCAATGAAGTTTTGCATAGTTAACTCTGAGCCTATGCAGAAGTGGTTAGAAAAGTATGAGCTTGCCAAGGAAACCAACGCAAAGGAAAGAGCTCAGTTTCGAAGGAATCGTTCCACTTGATTTTTGCCTCTTCCAGAAAGTCTTCGACCTCTTCTACCTTTTCCAACGAGCAGATGGCTAGATAGAGCGGTTTCACAAGCAAAGGCAGTGGGTGAAGATATCTCTGAAGAAGAAGAAGAACTCGCAAAGGGATGTGATTGGGAGTATACTAAATACGGTGCACCATGGTCTCATGGACGACACTTTTGAATCACACAAATCGATAAAAATAGTTCTAATTTTGATAGTGGGGTGATGGTGAACTTTTTGCAAAAAGTTAGAGCGAGTGCAAGAGATGATAATGCTCAAGAAGGCCAGCTAGATTATTGTGGCGTTATATCTTGAAACTATCTTTTAGGAAGTTTGATTACTTTGTCTTTGATGTGAAATGATTCAAATTAGTCACCTCCGGAAGAAACGCAATAGTGAGGCGGGATAAAAGCGGTTTGCTTCAAGTCCACTCCACAGAATTATGGATGGATGAAAGGGATATATTTGTACTTCTCGAACACTGTGAGCAAGTTGTTTTTATACCAGATTCAAAAGAACCAGAGTAGCTATTTGTTTTACAAGTCACCCCACGTAGTAGACAAATTTGGGAGAACATAGATGTAGAAGAAAGTTCATCTGTAGTGAACTCAGAGATTCATTTGATAGTCGAGGAGGAAGAGATCATTGTTTGAGAAGAAGAGGTCATTGAAGAAGAGGTCATTGTTCGAGAAGAGGAAGCAATAGACGATGATCAGGAAGAAACCAGCATAGCAAGCGATTTAGAAGCCATCATTATAGAGATAGATATTCTCGGTGCATCGGATCTGCAAGAGGATGCTAGACTAGAGGATTTTCGAATCAAACACTTGTACGTACTAATTTTTGTTTATTTATTTTGCTAGGTTTTCTTGTAGACTTTCATTTTTATATATTACCTTTATTATCACATGCTATTATTTGAGTTCTTTTGTTAGAGAACACAATGGGAGACAGTCCTCCAGTCACTCCACATTCCATGATAGAGGAGCAGTTTTTAGAGTTCATCTCTCAGGTACCTCCCACATATATAGCCGCTGCATCATAGTCTTGGATCGCTCGTGGTAGCACTCCTCTCAGCCTCACTCTTGGCGGCCTCACTCTTAGCGGCCTCACTCCTGCTGGCCTCACTCCTATCGGCCTCATTCTCGTCGGTGTCACTCCTGCCGGTGTCACTCCTTACGATGTCACTCCTATCGGTGTCACTCTTGCCAGTGGCACTCCTGCGGGTGGTGCTACTCCTGTAGGAGGTATGTCTCCTAGCTTTATGACTCCACCACGACCATCTTTTCAGCCATCCCCTAGTGGGTCTAGTAGTAGACATGTGCATTTGACACCTTAGCGCGATAGAGGTTCTGGCGGTAGTGCGATGGACGTTGTATCATCGGCTTCTACTCCTAGGACGAGTACCTCAGATGTAGGTACGCCACGCAGTACACCGCGTGGAACACCACAAACACCTTGGGGTGATCATCACCATGATGACTCCAAGGTGTATAGTATCCGAGATGGAGCTCCGGTGATGGATGCGACTAGGAAAGCAATGCGTGCATATATATGATAGCCTTGCTCCATACAAACACTCTATCATGTTGAAATGGAGTGAATAAGATAAAGATCAGAAGAATTATATCACACAGATGATTTATCAAGAGTTCCGATCAGTCGATGGACAGTCTCTTGTTCACAGTGGATTCTACACACCGCACGTGAGGTTATGTCCCATCGACGATTCGAGGCTCGTGATGCTTTCAGAGCAGGCTTACCAAGGCCTGTATGCTTAGATGTTGAGGACTGGGATATGATTCGTGACGAGCAGCAGCAGACTCCTGACCGATATTTCCAACAGCGAGATGTCGCAGCCACACATTTAGATACGGTTGGACCGTCACATTTGGGCAGCGATGGATATGACACTACGCGTCACGAGTTTGTAAGTACCATTTTATTTATTGAATTTGTTCGAGTTAAGTTTTTTATGTATGTTCCTCGAATGTTTTGTATATTTGTCGGAGGAGCTGGCAATGGGTCATTCTCTAACACGAACGGAGGAGGCTTATGGATAAAGAGGCTTATGGATATCTCATGGATTGATTGCACTATTGGAGGACTTGGAGGGACGTGGTGCGGTCATTTCATGGGAGCGTTTGCAATGAGGTGATTAATTTATAAACTTGGTTTTTACTTGTTGTTTGTGAATTTCGTGTGAATTTATCTCATTTCATTAATTTTCTTTGTTGCAGGATTGTTGATATGGATCATTCTTTGCATGTGTATGGCAGTGGCACACCAAAATTTTGTATTTGATTTTTATATGGTAATGCATTGCTTTGCCACATTTTGTAAAAGTGTCATATATGACAGTGGTTTGCCACACTCTTGTACATGCTTCATTTATGAAATATATAGATCTTTTTGTACATGGTTCATTGTTCGTTCTGATTATCTCTTTTGTGTCCAATAATATTCTGCTTTATGAAATCATATTTCGGTTGACATTAGAGTACACTTCACATGTACTCGGTTTTTTTTGGGCAGAGTGGATTGTCTTTTGCTGAACAACATCATGGTAATGTTGCTATAGCAAAAGACAACACACTCTACCCAAAAACAATTTTGCAGATGTGGTCATCGGTATAAGCCACGGTACTCCGAGTAGTGTCATCGGAATACGCATCGGTACACCCAGCGAGCGCTAGTATGGGCACCGGTATCCCCAGCAGAGCCATCGGTATGGGCATCGGTAAGGGCATCGATATTACTGATGCTTATACCGATGCTTATACTGAATATTGGAAATGAGGTAGGGCCATAGCTCATATCACAAGTCCATGGTTCCATAGGCCCAGCATATACAACATAGAATCTAGCAATCTTTCAATATTGACAAAACATGAACATACCTCATTTAATCATACAAATGATGAGACAAAGATAGAGAGAGACTAGACATGTGTAAAGTGTTACGTAAGCCAAGGGTTATTCACACTATCATATATACCAATGTTCAATGTACAATGTGGGAGCAAAAGACTCAACCACTCTATGTGAAGAGAAATAGATGGAAGAGTGAATGTACAAATTTAACAAACATATTCAGATGTATGGATAGAAATCTGAATATACATGAGATGTGTGACGTAATAGGTTATAGAATAGTGAATATGAGTGACAGAGGAAGGATCAGTGTGAAATTGATAATCAACAAACCCTCATCTAACCTTAGGCTATGGAAGACCCTAAGTCAGATACATGTGTGAAAAGATCACATACTTAAAAAGTAGCAAAGAATGCTACCAAGTTTACTACCAAAAATCCTCAAACTCATGTGAACACACCTTCTCAAACACCTCATCCAAATATGCATAAAGCATATACATACTGATTCTCTTGTACCTATGCCAAATAGGACTCCTCCTGATATGGATGCTTCTGCCTCCATAAACTCCAAGTAGTACCTATGTGCATAAAGAGAATATGTACCTGAATACTTAACATAAGATGTAAATCTTATGTTAAACACCATCCAATGTCTTTGAAGTAGCCCGAAACCTTCATGTAGAAGACAATCTTCAAATACACCATGTAGATGGCCGATCCTCACCATCAAGCTGCTAATGACCAAGTCTTCTTTCCATGAACAAGAGATAACATCGTCTCCATGAGCAAGAGTATGAGCACACTCTTCATTTCCAAGAAAAAATCCAAGAGGAACTCCAAGAAGAACTCCATAGCTACTCCTCAACATGCTTTAAGTTAGCACCATGGCTGCCCCATGTGCTAAAAGAAACACCACCTCTATTGAGGTCCAAGCTCAAGGCTTGTGTTGAAAGTTAGGTGAAGGATATTTGACAATGAGCCATGCTTCTTCTTATATAGGATTAGTACACCTTGAAAAGCACCATCCAAAAAGCTATCGCTCCAAAAATCAACACGATCGCATAAAGAACTTGTTGAAAGCTTTTAGGAAAAACTTTATGTGATTGCGCCGTCTGTTGTCGTGCATGCTTAATTAGAAAAGCATATATTGAAAAACTTATCGATACACGTTTGTGCTGCCATCGGGTATTGAACTCGGGTGATTCTTTGGGAGGCGATTCTAGTATCCAAGGTGCCCAGCACCGTTTGTGTGTAGAAGGAGTGTAAACCAAAGCTACACATGGTGTATTATCTGAGCACTTTGAACTTATTGGGACATTGTTTCCCAACAATCCCCCCTGCAATGTCACAATGGTACAAACTGAACTAGATCTGCAAATTGTCATAATCTTCAAGCTTATACTCCCAAATAGATCTTCAAATCTTTTCTTCAAAAGTCTTCTTCAAAAATTGAATTTGACTTTTCTTTAAAACTCCAAACTTGTTGAATATGAACCATAATACTAGAGAAAATATGCAAATTAAATATCCAATAGTGTTCTCATCAAGCAATCAGTGCTTGACAACAAATATAGCATGTACTCACTCTACACCTGCTATCTCTTGTTTTTTCAAACCTGAAAACATACACTAGGATCCACATATTTGCATTTACCTTACAAAGAAGTTTCTCAACCTACTTCTACTGTGTCATGTAAATACACTAAACAAAATCAAGAACTGAATCCTGGAGCCTCTGGCTAAAAACTCACAACTTAGTGTATTATGAACACTACTGTTTCATCTGTGAGTGTACTCAAGTCAAGTCAACTTAGCTTAGCTGAAATCAATTGAAATCAACTCATGAGTCTCATCAAAAAATCTATGATTTCATCATGTCTTCATCCTTTAAATCCTTAATACCTCTTTCCTTCAGAACCTCGTATAAACATAAATGTGCGCACTTCTCAAAACATACCTTTCTAAAATATCAAGCTTCTCTTCAATAGAGCTCTAGAACCTTCTCCTGAATAGGAACACCTAATAGGAGCTTTCTCCAGACATTCTCCTTCTTCCTTCTTCTTACAAAGCTGGAACATAAAGAGAACCTGACAAAGGAAATATAGGAATACCTATAGGTATGACTCTGTATTCTTTTATATATGGCTGAAAATAAGTCTTCATGTTTCATTACCCTCCTGGATGATTTAACACTAGTATCCATAATTCTTCAAAGTATATCAGACTTTATGAAATGTGGAATGTCTTCCTTCATAAATCTGATCTTTAGTGATCAATACCTGTATTTGAAACAAGATCTCTGAACCCTTTTTATTAGCATTGCACAGTTGCCAATAGCTTCCACTGTTACTTCCTCAGCTTTCCATATTGTAGAATAAGGTTAGCTGATCCTAACATAACAAAACCTTGTTGAAAGCATTTTAGGGTTCATAACCTTCTGCAACATAACAAGTATCTTCTTCTATCTCTCTGTAACACAAATCTGATAGAACCTGAATCTTTGACTTACTTCTTCCAATGTTAAGGATCTTACAAACAAAAGGATAGACAACTGACTCATAAATACTCAAGATCTTTCATGATCATTTAAGATCATCTAAAAACAATACTTTTGTAAAGTATTTGCATACTCTTCCAAAAATATTCGATTGCTAACAGATCATCAACTTCATACTTCACACTGATGAATACACATGTGATTGAATTGTCTAACTCTCAAATCTCTACTCATCTAGATCGTGTGTATGTCAAATGTCAAATATTAGAAGATGCTTAAATTTATATGTTGTAAACCTAGAAGTCTCAGAACCTAGGATTCTAAATGAGCTTTAATGCATTGATGCCAAATTCCTAAAGCTTTAAAACCAAAACCTTAGTGCTCTGATACCAAATGTTGGAAACGAGGTAGGCTCATAGCTCATATCACAAGTCCATGGTTCCATAGGTCCAGCATATACAACATAGAATCTAGCAATCTTTCAATATTGACAAAACATGAACATACCACATTTAATCATACAAATGATTAGATAAAGATATAGAGAGACTAGATAACATGTGTAAAGTGTTATGTAAGCCAAGGCTTACTCACACTATGATATATACCATTGTTCAATGTACAATGTGGGAGCAAAATTCTCAACCACTCTATGTGTAGAGAAATAGATGGAAGAGTGAATGTACAAATGTAACAAACATATTTAGATGTATGGACAGAAATCTCAATATACATGAGATGTGTGACCTAATAGGTTATAGAAGAGTGAATATGAGTGGCGAAAAGAGGAAGGATTAGTGCGAAACTAATAATCAACAAACCCTCATCTAACCTTAGGCTATGGAAGACCCTCAGTCAGATACGTGTGTGAAAAGATCACATACTTTAAAAAAAAGCAAAGAATGCTAATAAGTTTGTGCCAGATATCCTCAAACTCATGTGAACACACCTTCTCAAACACCTCATCCAAATATGCATAAAGCATATACGTACTGATTCTCTTGTACCTATGCCAAATAGGACTCCTCCTGATATGGATGCTACTGCCTCCATAAACTCCAAGTAGTACCTGTGTGCATAAAGATAATATGTACCTGAATACTTAACATAAGATGTAAATCTTATGTTAAACACCATCCAATGTCTTTGAAGTAGCCCGAAATCTTCATGTAGAAGACAATCGTCAAATACACCATGTAGATGGCGGATCGTCACCATCAAGCTGCTAATGACCAAGTCTTCTTTCCATGAACAAGAGATAACCTCTTCTCCATGAGCAAGAGTGTGAGAATACTCTTCATCTCCAAGAAAAGCTCTAAGAAGAACTCCAAGAAGAACTCCATAGCTGCTCCTCAACATGCTTCAAGTTAGCACCATGGCTGCCCCATGTGCTAGAACAAACACCTGCTCTATTGAGGTCCAAGCTCAAGGCTTGTGTTGAAAGTTAGGTGAAGGATATTTGACAATGAGCCATGCTTTTTCTTATATAGGATTGTTATACCTTGAAAAGCACCATCCAAAAATCTTTCACTCCAGAAAACAACATGATCGCATAAAGCACTTGTCGAAAGCTTTTACGAAAAACGTTCTGTGATTGCACCGTCCGCTGTCGTGCATGCTTAATTAGAAAAGAATATATTGAAAAACTTATCAACATGCATTTGTGCTGCCGTAGGGTATTGAACCGGGGTGGATTCTTTGGGAGGCGATTCTAGTATCCAAGGCACCCAGTGTCGTTTGTGTGTAGAAGGAGTGTAAACCAAAGCTACACATGTTGTATTCTCTGAGCACTTTGAACTTATTGGGACATTGTTTTCCAACAATACCGACGCTTATGTTGACGCCTATACTGATGTATTTATACCGATGCGCATACCGACACCTACACCGACCTCACGGCAAAAATAAGCGCGTTCTTTCCCTCAGTAAAAACCTCAGTATACGGCCGATCTGTTGCAGTGATGTTCATAATGGATATGGAACTTACCCCTCCTCTCCTTGATTTGGGGTTGCATTCTTGAAGGAGCTTTGGTGCTCAAAGAAAAAAAGATGCAACATTAATCGATAATGTTGTCTTGAGCAACATTCAAATGAGGAACAGAGAAGGGAAAAAAGTTAAAAAAAAAAACAAGAAAAAGATTTTAGAAGGGCTGCTCACACTTTAGAGAAGGAATTTAGCTTGAAGAATGACTTGGGGTTATAAGTAGGTGAAAATACAAAGGTGCCCAAGGAATATAGCTTTCAAGAAAACTTCTCCACCAGTACATAAAATAATCTAGACAATGAAATATTTGGGTCCCACAAGAAGCATTGAACCACAAGCCACTCTTCCAGACGAAGCTGGAGTGCAGGGACACAGTCCGGTAGCATTCCATCACGTGGGGATGAAGCTTCACCAGAGAGAGATGTATCTCAAGAAATAAATTATTCCCGTCCCGCATCTGATGATGAGCCCCCTGTCAAGACACCAATCAAGTCAAGGCCCAAACCACAAGGACATAGGAAAATTGTGATTGAGACATCAAATTTATCAAGTTCCTCAGATGAAGAAAGTATAAATGAGCCACCATGGAACAATGACTATATCCCCGTGAACCATCGAGTAACACAAGGAGGCAAGACACTCCCCCCCAGGGCAAGGACAAAGACCAACTGATGAAGAAAGAGAGCAAGGTCGGGTAGAGGAAGTAAATGATGAGGCAGGACCATCTAGGCATCCTCCAAGAAGAAAGAAGAACTATCAACCACATCGTAGACTACAACGACCACAACCCAACATCCCCCCAAATGCAAGAGCACCACAAAGGCACAGAAAGCAAACCAGAGCCTTTGCAGAGATTTGACACTATCAGAAGTCTATGGAGCTTCTTATTCCACGAAGGTCATTTTCAAGAGTTGTGAAGGAAGACATCCAATGCTATTGCGCTGGACTTTGTATCCAAGGGATAGCCATTGAAGCTCTCCAAGAAGGTGCATATCAATGTTGGAGGACTCTAACCTATGTGCCATCCATGCAAAGAGAGTGACAATACAACCTAAAGATTTGAAGCTAGCTAGGAGAATTAGAGAGAATAACCCTTAACAAAAATTTGTACTCCTCTATTTGGAGAACCTTTTGTATATCCCATATGATGAATATTTTGTAAATCCCAAATGTTGAATATAATCTGTCTTCTCATATTTGCTCTCCCAAGTGTTTATCTCTTAGTGTACATGTTTTGAAGTTTATTTCTCCTATGTTTCTACGTGTCTTTTTCCAATACCTCTTTAAAGTGTGTTTCATAGTGGTATCATTCTTTTTTATATACTTGTTGTAACTGGTAATGCTATTTAATGCATTTCATGGCTTGGAAATGCCAAAAAAAGGCCTGCCACAGAAACGCGGGGATGGGCCCTATAAAACTTTTGCAGGGCCTATCCCCGCGTTTCTGTGGCAGGTCTATTTTTGGCATTTCCAAGCCATGGAAACACATGTCATGCAGATTGGGGCATATGATTTGCCTTGGCTAGAGTGCACTGCATGCAAACCCCCCTGACTAATAGCTAAACAATGTTTATGAACACACATGTACTTATTTTCTACTGCATGCTTATATGCACCTAGAGGAGTCTATAACTTTCTCTAATTATTGCACATAAGAAGAGTCTTCCATAATTCCCGAAGTGAAGGTGTGTTGGAAGCAGCCAGAGGCACAGACGACACGGAAGCATGTAACGACAAAGCAGGGAGCCAGTCGAATCGTTTTTCAAAGAATTATGTTTTCAAATACTTTCCAAAAACCTCCAACAGTGATTTTTATCACTATTGTAACATATGTAACATAGAAAACCCCATTTTGTAATCCATAGCTCCATTTTGTGCAAGCCGAGGAGTCCTGGAGCTTGAGGAGCTTAGGTAGAATGCGCGTACCAATTTTCGTTATTTTTAGATACCGTTTACCCTTCCAAATAGCATCTAGGACCTAATTTTTAACTATGCCAGTCACTAGATGTGAAATCGGTCAAAACTAATCTAGAAACTATAAAAAGAGCTAGAGAGCTCATTTTTGAGGTTAGCTTGTTGAAGTTCAGAGTTCTTTTGAGCTTGTAATAGTGTTCTTGAGTAATAGAGTTGATTTCCCACCTTCCATTGTGTCTTGCTTGTCTCTTCGTAGTGTGTGTGTATGTGTGTGTGCATTTCTATGCTTCTCACCTTCACTCTCACTTCATCTCACATTCACGATCTTCATATCACTCCTATCTCTTCCACGGATTGACATTAAGGAGGTGGAGCTTCTTAACGTGGTTCTCACCATTGTGCTAGAGCAACACCAAATTTGGCGCCGTTGCCGGGGATCGAGTCTAGGACGAATGTGTGATGGTAAGAGTATAGCAAGAAGTGGCGTTGGAAGGTAAAAATTTCAGTTTTTGTTGTTGTTTTTACTTAGTTTTTGTTGTTTTTCACCTCCCCCACACTCCATCTTCATCACCGCATCATCATCTTCATCTCCAAAAAAATCAGAAAATTCACCATATCCACCCATTCTCCTCATTTCCCCTCATTTGTGCATGCGAGAGAGTGAGAGAGAGCTTTTGTGCTTGTGTGTGCTTTTGCTTTCTTGAGTTTTCTTGCAGGAACAGTACTCCAGTGCATCAGGAAGGCTGCAAAAAGGTAAGAAAATCATCTTCTGTCAGAAATTTCTGAGTGTGTCAGACCATCGCAATGGTCTGCAACCTTCGGTATTTTTGGTAGGCGACCACACCACGAGGTAGGCGACCCTTGCGCTTGCACGAATCCACAGGCGCATCTCAAAAATTCATACTTTGGTGGACCATCGCGACGGTCTCTGACCATCGCGATTGTGTCACACCATCGCGATTGGCTCACGCCATCGCGACGGCTCAGCCGGACCATCACGACGGTCTCACGCCATCGCGACGGTCTCACGCCATCGCGATTGGCTCACGCCATCGTGCCGACGGTGCCACGTGGCAAGCTAGACCATCGCGACGGTTCATTTTTCGAACCATCGCGACGACACCCTCACACCATCGCGACACTTCAAAAATTCAGACCATCGCGATTGGCTCACGCCATCGCGCCCAGACCATCGCGATTGGCTCAAGCCATCGCATCTGTGACCATCGCGACGGTTCACTTTGGACCATTGTGATTGTCCACGTTGACCGTTGACTGACATCATCGCGATTGTGCAATTTCACGCCATCGCGATTGTGCACCCTCACGCCATCGCGATTGTGCAATTTGACGCCATCGCGATTGTGCAGCCTCACGCCATCGCGACGGTCCCAGACCATCGCGATCATCTCAGACCATCGCGATTGTGCACCCCCATCGCAAATTTTAGGGTTTCATTTTTTGGCCAATTTTGGGGCTATTTTTGGGAAATTTTTGGGTGATTAGACTCATAGGAGACCCCTTAGCTCATATTTGGAGAAAAACCTGTTTGTCAGTTTTTACCCCCCAGGGCCTGAACGGTCATAACTTTTTCATCCGAAGTCCGTTTTTTGAGCTTAATAGCTCATTAGAAAGCTCTTGACAATACGTCTTAAAGGATACGTCTATTTTTAGATAAACTATTTTGAGGTTGACCTAGTTTGGGACTAGAAAGCCAGGGGGCAACCATTGAAAAGTTGGGCAAAAGGGAAGGGACTTAAAAGGTGTATATACTCAAGTGCTTGATCATCCAACTGTGAATTGGTCTAATATTGAATTTTTCCAGGTCTAGCAAGGGCAATCGAAGGCAACCAAGGCAAGGCAGAAGGGGCATAAAGCTTGGGAAGCGTGGCTTCTTGGGCATCAAAGCAACCAGAAAAGCTGACTCGAGGTTGGAAGATTACTCAACCCCCTCAGTCAATTCTTAGCTTAGGATAAACGGTAGTATTGTGGATTAAGACGATAGGAACGCCTCTAGTTCAAGAGAGTTAAATTTATCAAGTTCAAGACTAAAGTAAAGGTGTGTGACACGAAAACCTAAAGGAAAGAACATAAGTCTGACGGAACGAGAACTCAAAGTACCACGGAAAGTCGAATTCCTGACGCATACATCAAGACAAGAATCTAAAGAAATTTAAAAAGAATCAAGACAGTAATAACAAAGAATCATTGACGATCTGAGCGTGTACTAAGCGTGCAAGGAACAAAATTAATGAACCTTAGATCGGGCAAACATATAGGTAAGTCAGACCGGCGAAGCCTTAGATCATCAGAGGCAAGTGTAAGAACTACTGCACGATCGTGGGCTCAACAATTGAACACTAGTTATCCCTACGAGAGCTCAGATACTAGTGAATCAGAAATGGCATTTAGCACAGAAAGACCAGAAGAAGGGTCGAATGTAGCCTATTTAGAAAAACCAGAAGGACCCTATAGAACGCAACTAGAGTTTCTCCGAACCAACCGATTAGGTGCTCGCATCTATGAGGATGGTTTGCGAAGGCAAGTGGTGCAAATGCACAACCCCGATCAACCCATTGGATTGGAACATCCAGTGGTGAAATTCAAGAGAGACGCGTACATAGACAAGGAAGGAACGATGTACATCTTAAGCACGCATCCAAACAATACCAACGAGTTTGGCGTGATTCAACCAGAGACGGAAACTAAATCTCAAGGAAAAGAACCATTAGAAGAGCCTAGAACACCTAGAGGGAAATCTGTACTGACACGAGTACTAATCCCGGATTGGATCCCTCAGGACAACAGAAGCATAGAGTTGTTTGTAAATAAAGAAACTGATGAAGCCTTTTGGAGATACAAGACAGAACTACTTAGTGAGGTAGGTATCATCACTATATACGAGTTCAAGGACCCGGATACACCTGGAAAGGTTGTATACCTGGATGAGACTTCAGAAAGAGTCTTTGTGGTACCTGACCGCGCTAAAAACACATACACATGGAGAGGTGCATTGGTATTCCCTCCATCTAGGACGAACATGAATACAAGTCAACAAGGGGCAGGAACATCCTCAGCCCATGGAAATCAAAGAGAGGGAAATAAAGAGAGACCGGAAGTAAGCTTTAATCACCCCATAGGGAGAGATAGAACAACCACGGACACTAATAGAGCGGATAGATGGAGAGATCATGGAATACCAGGTGGTAGAGATGATTTTCCTCTACCAAGACCACGTGAACACGCAAGAATATTGAGACCCACACAGTTAGTAAAATCAATGAAGAATTACTTTGATGGGACAGGAGATCCCTATGACCACGTCGCAGAATTCAAGCAAGTACTAAGAGCCGAACAAGTCGAAGACATGTTCACGCAATACAACGCATTTGGACTAACGTTAAAGAATACCGCTTTAACTTGGTTCCAACCTCTGCAACAAAGGCAATTTAGAGACATCCATCACTTTTTAGAGTCATTCATCACTGAATTCTCTAAAAGTGGGATTAGACATGACACGTCTTCATTGATTCATAGCTTTAAGCAGACCCCTCAGGAAACAGTTAGACTGGCAGGACATAGGTTTAGACAATATGTTGAACGATGTCCAATGCAAGAGCTACCCTCACAAGCCAAGCAAGTGTCATTGTTTCTAGATGGCTTGTTGAGCTCTAAACTACGCTCCTATGTGTACCTAAAAGAGCCTAGAACGCTAGAGCAATGTGGGAGAATATGCATAGACATTGAGGACAACTTAGGAGATGAGTTGGAACTCTCAAAGGTCTATAAGGACTCAGACTGTTCATCTCTAGCATCCACAAAATTGTCTAGCTCAATAGAAGACCTAGCAGAAAAAGTGGCCCAGAAATTAGGAGTTTCTAGTAAACCTAGGGTGCTAATGAACAAGCGTTGTTACACCTGTGGTGGTGACCATATGGCAAATGTGTGTCCCAATGCACCACAACCACAAGCCAACCCTAGTGGCCAATACTGTACAATTGAAAGAAGATACACGAATCATACGGCTCAGGACTGCCCGTACAACAAACAGACCGTGAGACAGAACTACCCGCAAGCATACCAGCAGCCAGGTAGGTATCAAGGCCATTACAATGCTCAGCCTTATTACTATAGGCCTCCTCAGAACTACCCATACCAGGCTCAACAGAGACCTCAAACTGTCTTAGCTCAGCAGCCACCCCCACCAGCGAATGTCATCTCAGTCAAATACGCTGCTGCAGAAGAGAACCTAAGTAGGGCCTTAGTGCCTTCTTCACCTTTGATCACAGAAAGTGACCCACACTCAAACAGTTTTGACTCTACGCATGTAGATAGTCCACCCGCATATTACACAGAGTCACCAGAACACGTAGAAACATATCATTATGATAGTCCACCAGTGGAACCTAGTTGGGAGCCAGACTATGCTAATGTGATGTACACAAACCCAAATCCACGGCCCCAAGTAAGACAACAGAGACCACAGGGCCCTAGAGGACCATGCTTTAGGTGCCAAGGAGATCATTTCATAAAGGATTGTCCACATCCCCCGATAGCAGGACAATCACAGTACTATAACATCCAAGGCTTTTGTGCTGATTGTGGCAAAGAGCACATAATCAAAGATTGTCCTAAAAATCCAGTTAACGCTTCGAATGTGACACCGATCAATGTGATAGGTATTGTGAACAACGCAGATGGATCCAACCCTACATACGTGCCTATCCAAGCTATCACAAGAGCCCAGGTGCTCTTACAGAACTAACAGCTTAATCAGGAGAAAGTAGCCGGAACCAGTGAAGTTGCAGAATCTAGCAGTAAAAAGACAAAATCTTGGAAAGATTCTAGAGAAAGAATTAAGAGAAAATGGATTAAAAAGATAAGTGAGTTGGAAGGAAGTTTGAAGGAATCTAGAGGCAAAATCCTAGAATTGACTTCACAGGAATTGAATCAAGAGAATCTAGCTCAGAAATCAGGATCAGTTTTAGCGGAACCCATACCAGAAAATCTAGACATGATGTTTCGTGCATATCAGGCTAGATTAAAAGAGGGACCTCAGGTAGCTGAAATGAGCAAAAACTACCCTCGAGCTGATCTAGAAATTGAGAGAACTAAACTTTGCATGAAGATGGTAGAACTAGCACAAGCTTTGTTCGAAGCCTCTAGATATCTTAATTGGAATAACATGGCAAAACCGGAATTACATTTTCAAGGATTATTGGAAAGGCTAGAATACTTGATTGAAAGCAAAGAGAAAAAGGATCAGCCTAGGAACCCTATTGTCCCAAAGACACAGGAAAGGAATGCACCATCCCTGTCTCAAGTACCCAACTCAGAAAGTCAAGACAATTTGTCTTCCATACATAGGTACTCACATGAATTTTTGAGAGAAATCCAAGAAGAGAAATGGAGAAAAGAACAAGGAACCCATCCTCCTACTCAAGAAATAGACGACTTGCAGGAACAATTTCCCCAAGATATTCCCTCTATTTACGATGATGTAGAGAAAGAACAACTGAGTGAACAAACAGGCTTTGAATCTAATTCTTTACAAGAATTACCTCAGTTCACAGGACCTTGGGAAGCAAAGTCTATTAGTATGAGAGCGCCCACGATAATAGTGAGGAATGAAGAATCAGTAATCCCTAGAAACACGGAAGTGATCAAGAATACCAAAGTACAATGTAATCTCACCCTAGAGGAGTTGTTAAAGGTAAAACCGGAATTGTGGAAACATGTAGCAAATCAATTCCCCGAGCTTGCTGCTACTCCCTCACAAATAGGATCACAAAATAAGGTACCAGAGATACTCGTAGAAAAGATCGGAGATGTAAGCGAAGGAGAGGAAGGTAACACTTATCTTCCGATAACCCATCAGGGCTACACCACGAAAGCCATCTTAGATTCAGGAGCCGGAGTAGCCATAGCTACCACCGCTTTATGGAAACGTTGGGGTAAGCCAGCATTGAGACCCACCAGGATGAAGCTACAAATGGCTGACGGACACATAGAAAAACCATTAGGCTTACTAGAAGGCATATCTCTCACCACTTGTAGTGTAGAATTTGAGCATACTTTCGCCATTTGTGACTTTGCAAAAAATCATGCATATGAGATGATATTGGGACGACCATTCATGCGTCAGTTGCAAATTGTACAAGATTGGGGAACCAATTCTTTGTACTTGCAACATTTAGGAGTGACTACCAAAGTCAATCTTAAAGACTATTCACATAGAGACGTACCCCCAATACAATGGAATACCATCCATAAGACACAAGTAGAAACAGAATCCGTGCACTCATTAGAATCAGATCCTTCTTGGTTGCATGAGGATACCCATTTATGGATTTGTAAAGTAGCCAAACAAGAGGAAGAAAGGTTAGAAGCCAGGACCTTAGGTGCAGAACAACATCCACGAACCCTTCAGGATCCAGCCTACGCACCTGTAGTATTCCCAGACGAAGAGTTTGAACCCCATGGTTGGGCAGAAATCCTAGCAACCATGGACGTAGCCATCAATGAAGAACAATGGACACCCCACTGTGACGAGGAGGGCTATGACATATCAGTTTTCATGATAGAGCCAATCATGTGCGATGCAATTTTAGAAGAGTGTGAACCTAACACTGATGCATTTGAGGATGCAAGCGATTTTGATTTAGAATCAATTATCATGGACCCACCCTTTGCATCAGAGGAAGAATATTTTTTCGAGGTAGAGACTCACACTCAGAGACACGAGGAAATTACGAATGAGGTGAGGTTAGCCACTCAAGTGACTACTAAAAATGAAGGCAAGAAAAGAAAGAAGAAAGAAACCATGTCAGAAAAAGAAGAATCTTTATTTGAAGTACCCGAGAATTTCAAGAAATATGAAATCGAGGATAGAAGAATCATGGTACGAATGCCTAATAGAAAGGCGAATGACAGACAAGTATATGATAACCGAGAGAAAACCAAGAAAATAATAGTTGCCATAGAAGGAGAAGAAGAAAAATGTACATACATAGGGCATGATTTGTCGAAGGAAGAAGAAGAAGAGCTAGTTGCCCTATTGCGCGAATATAGAGATGTTTTTGCGTGGAGTTACAAAGATTTGAAAGGAGTAGATCCAGATATATGCTCTCATAGAATCCCTATGACTCCACATGCAAAACCTACGAAACAGAAACCGTACACGTACAATGATAACTACGCTGCAAAGATTAAAGAGGAGATAGATCGCCTGATAGAAGCAGGATTCATTTACGAAATTGAGCATACCGAATGGGTATCACCCATTGTGGTTGTGCCCAAGAAGAATGGAAAATTGCGTGTGTGTATTAACCTTAAAAAAGTTAATGCCGCAACGATTAGAGATAGTTATCCTCTTCCTATCATGGAACATCTATTGGAAAGAGTTGCGGGCAAGGAAGTTTACAGCTTCCTTGATGGTTTTTCAGGCTATAATCAAGTAGCCATTGCTCCAGAGGACCAACACAAGACGGCATTTGCCACTGAATGGGGCATATTTGCATTTCGTGTGATGCCATTTGGCTTAACAAATGCACCCGCCACTTTCCAGCGACTCATGTGTCATGTTTTCAAGGAATTCTTACGCAAGAGTTTGGATTATGTCGATGACTTATGTGCTCATTCAAATGTAAGACAGACGCATATCCCAGAGTTAAGGCAAATGTTTGACAAATGTTGAGAATATCAGGTTTGTTTGAACCCAGAAAAATGCATTTTCATGGTCAGACAAGGCAAAATTCTAGGACACATTGTGTCAAAAAATGGAATCTCTACGGATGAAGAAAAAGTGAAGGTAATTGCAGAATTACCTAGACCAACTAACGTGAAAGAGGTACAGGCATTTATGGGCCATTGCGGATATTATAGGAGATTCATACACATGTATGCAATCATAGCCAAGCCTTTGTACTCTCTTTTAACCAATTTCAAATGGACAAATGAATGTGAAAATTCATTCAATGAACTCAAACGACGTTTGTGCTCAGCACCTATATTGACTACCCCAGATTGGAGTAAGCCATTCCATGTACATGTGGATGCATCCAATTATGCCATAGGATGCGTGTTAGCACAACCCACGAAGGAAGGTAACATAGATCTCCCCATAGCTTACGCGAGCAGACAATTGAACACAGCAGAAAGAAATTACACCACGACGGAACGAGAAGGATTAGGGATGATCTACACAGTAAAGAAGTTTAGGCACTACTTGTTGGCCAACAAATTCAAGTTCTTTACAGATCATCAAGCACTATTGTACTTAGTCAACAAACCATGTAACACAGGACGACTAATACATTGGTTTCTATTACTCATGGAGTATGATTTTGAAGTAGTAGTCAGGAAAGGAAAGACACATCTTAGAGCTGACCACCTTTCGAGATTAACCTCAGGAGAAGCTCCTCAAGGAGTAGCGGATGATCTACCAGATGCATACTTGTTTAATCTTGAGATAGCACCAGAATGGGCTAAGCCTATAGTCCCTATTCTCACATATGGACCCAAGAATCCTAGGATAAAGATCAAAGAGGGAGAGATTACCAAGTCTCAGAGATACCAAATAATGGCATGAAGCATATATAACTAGGATAATCAAAAGATTCTTGCTTGTTGTGTAGATGAATCAGAACATGCGAATTGGTTGCGATTAGCACACATAGGTGCATTAAAGCAACATCATTCAAAACATCGAACATTACAGACTCTGCATAGATTAGGAGTATATTGGCCTACGATGGAAGCAGATGTCTACAAGTTGTGTAAAGAATGCAATGCTTGTTGTGAAAGACCACCAGTAGAACATGCTACATTATATCACGTGTCTCTCACACCAGACTGGAGTGAACAATTAGTGACATACTTGAGGACGAAGACATTCCCTCAAGGCATGACCTTAGCTCGACAACGTAGTCTAGAGCAGGAAGCTCACGACTATTCACTTATTGGCGATAACCTATACAAAAGAGGACGAGATGGATATCTAAGACAATGTGTTCATGAGAGCGATTATCTGAGCATACTAGAGACTGCACACCAAGGTGTCGCAGGAGGTCATTTTGGACCCGATAGGATAATCAAAGCCATCCTCTTTGCAGGATTATGGTGGCCCACTCTTCACATGGATGCTCATACCTATGTAAAGAGATGTGATGTGTGCCAAAGAACTCAGTTTCCTACTCGCAGAGACGAAATGCCATTGAAACCCATGATGGGCGGACATGCATTTTCAAAGTGGGGTATAGACTTTGTAGGACCCATTAACCCCCCTGCAAAAGGTACACATGCGGAATACATTATTGTTGCCACGGATTATCTGACGAAATGGGTAGAGGCAAAAGCCACGAAAAAGAATGATGCACACACAACTGCAAAATCCTTATTTGAGAATGTCTTTACAAGATATGGATTGCCTATAGAGCTAGTGAGCGATCGAGGCACTCACTTTCTAAACCAAGTCATTGAATATTTGTTACAGGATTTTATGGTGATTCACAAGAAATCCGCACCATATCATCCTCAGGCCAATGGTCAGGCTGAAAGCACTAATAAGATCCTTTGTAACGTACTGACGAAACTCGTGAACAACAAACGTTCAGATTGGGACAAACAGTTACACCACGCTGTTTGGGCATATCGAGTGGCCTACAAGACCGTACTCAATGCAACTCCCTTTCAGATGGTTTTTGGTCAGAATGCAGTGCTTCCTTTGGACTTCTTGATACCGACCCTTAAGGTTGCACAAGAACATCAGTGGACCAGCCATGAATTATCAGTGAGAATAATGGACTTGGAACGATTAGGAGAACCAGGCTAAAGGCAGCAACAGGCATATACGCAGCAAAGAAGCGACAGAAAGCATATTTTGATGCACATGTGAAAGATAAAGGCTTAAAAGAAGGAGATTTAGTTCTAGTATATACGCTAAAGCAACACGCACGTAAGTTAGAAAAGCGAGGTTATGGACCTATGATCATTAACAGACTCTCAACAAGTGGAGTAGTACAATTAGCCACGTTAGAAGGAGATATAATGCCTAATTACATTAGTGGCTGTAGAGTCAAGTTATATCAGGAACCTCTTACTGAGGATATGCTTAGACGACTCACGTTGGCAAAGAAGTGTAAGGAGGAAGAAAATAGAATACGAGCGGAAGCTCAGGCAGAAGCAATAGAACACATTAAACGCATAATGTTAAGAAGACAAGGACTAGGGAGAGAACATTATAACCATCTGGAAACTACACCCAGATATCCCATGGCCATGTGTCAAGTAAAGTCAACCACTCATCCTAGTATAGTGGACAGGAGACCATTCATTACAGTCAGGCTAGAGCACGACAACCCTTGCCAAGAGCTCAGGGCTTTAATTGACTCAGGCGCTGCGACTAGTGCTATTAGATGGTCCCACTATAAGGATTCAGGAATAGAAATGCGGCCAATTGAGGCATACCTCATAGGCCTAGGAGGCATGGAAACCCCTTGCATGGGTGAGGTGGACCTTCCCATCCTCATTAAGGATGTGACCATGACAGCGAAGCTACTAGTGTGCCATGATGACGACCTGATAAAACCCCTAATCCTTGGACAAGATTGGCTATACGATCACTCAATGGACCTAAATCTTAGACAAGGCTCCTTACAGATTGGAACCTTAGAACAGAAGCGAGTGATACCGCTTGACTTCCCTAACGGCATTCTGATTGAGGTTTGTAACCCTAGACCCTATGAAACGCATGCGACGGAAGACCGGAAGATCTTGGGTCAGACCAGTCACGTTACGTCTACTCCAACCCACTCGGGCTTGGCTAGGGACAGTTGTCAATTAGAAGGATGACAGGAGATCTTCCCTGGGACTTCCTGCAAACTAGAAGGGGCAGCTACCCAGCCGCTAGGGCAGATGAACACAATCAGCAGTCAGGTGGGTTGCATCAGCGGCCAAATGAGCACAACACCCTGCGGTGCTCATCCTTCCAAACTTGCTGCGGACTGGCCTAGATTAAAGATAAATAACGAATCACTTCCTAATGGGCAGGTCACGCAAGTGTTGGATCTCCCTTCTTTTCCAAAGCAGAGCGTCCAATGGACCTCTCAAACCCAACCTCGAAGGAGTCAACCACAACAGAGGAACCCAGACCGACGACACCATCAGACAAGGCAAAGAAAGCAACAGTATCAACATCATGGAACAAGTGGCACGAAACAAATATGGGTGCCAAAAGGACAGCAACCACAGGGTATTGGCAACACTGCAGACGAGAACAGGACAAAGTTTCACCAGAAGTAGAGTCAGCATCCAAAGTCCCCTCGATCTTCTTTCCCAAGTACAAATACTCGACAGATTTGGATCGCCAAGAAATACCTTATCCATAGACCCACATCCATGCAGATTTGGGTACCCAAACAATGTATTATAGCCCAACCCTCTAGCCATGTAATATATACCCCTCAGAAATCTTTTCATCTTTCAATACCACCAAACCCGATACCGCTTTTTGTTCCTCAGCAGAAACATACCACCCACTCCAAGACTCTTAGGAAATGGATACCTAAACGTATCCAAACATCTTCTTGTACCCCATTATCTAACAATTCTCCCACCCCGTTTAAACTCCACCCTTGTAATAATTCACCCTCAACCAAACCTTGTATAAATTCATACACCAAAACCCCACATCATGCATAATAAAAGCTCATCAAGAAATGTATGCATAATCTGAACCATGTAGGCGTCTAGAGACCTGCATTAGTTTTGCAAAAAATCATTGCATCAATCACTTCACGACACTTGGCTACACGGGTTACACATCGGTCATGGAAAGGGATTGCGATCTCACCTTAATGGGATCATAATTAATTTCCATACTAATGTGTCAATCTTTTGTAGCAGATCTTTTCCATTAGCTCATCAGTCATCATGCAAACCGAAGCAGGACCATCAAAAGCTCGCCCCAGTGCACCGGTGGCCACTATTGGAGAATTACTAGCAGAATCTTATCCTACGATGCAACCACCAGAATTTCAAGGTTTTCCAGGACCCATGCCAATCGATGATCCTCCTAGAGGATATACCGAGAAGATTCATCGTAACTCTCATTGGTTTCAAGGCCTAGCAGGACCCTTAGCAGACGCTGATTTCATATTTGAGGCCAATTTGGCATTTGATCTTCGCACATGGACCAAGTACCAGTTCTTGTCACGAGAATTTGAAGGACTGCAGAATACACAAGATTTAACGCATGTTTGGGCACGAGCGGGATTTACAGAGTATTTTAGCCACCCTCTGCCTAAACCCGATTTTTACAGATGCTTTTACTTGGTAACCACCTTAACGGCTTCAGAGAACAAGGATCTACCCGGCACATTTATGTTACCATCCTTGGTAAATGATCCTCCATTCAGAAGGTTTTATTTGTCTAAAGATTTAATTCGCGCAGCTCTAAAAATACATGGAACACACACTCCGACGGAGAGAGAACGGCTAGTCCCAGAGCAGATGAAACTTGGTGACGTAACTAAATGGGAGGATATTTCTGCTATAACACCTGAGCTTTCGAAGCCATTACGAATATGCATGCAGCACTTTGCTTTCCCAGCTCAGGATCGTTTTACCATGCCCCACAAAAGAATCTGATTTGGTTTATACTTAGCATGTACTGGACCTCAAATGGTTGATCTAGCCAGCTGGATCATTGATCAGCTCTATTTGGCACAACATAGATGGGAACGAAAGAAGGTCATCAATGGGTGTTGTGCACTTACAAGGATCATATATATGTGCTTGGCGTATGACTTACCAATTGAGCGTGCCATGACCAGTGAGGAATTGAAAGCATTTAAAGGCACCACTAGGAAGGCTAGAAAGTCTAGCAAAGGCAGAGCCGGAAAGCGGATGAGAGGTACTATCCCGTGCCTACAAGTCCCAGAATCACCCTCGCCACAACCATCTCCAGAGCAGTCACCAACAGCAGCCACTCCCACGGTACCACCAATTCGTATACGGTTATCAAGACCAGTTACGCCGGAGGGCACCACCAGTACTGTTGCACCCCAAGCAGCCACAACCACAGAACCTATCACCACAGCAGCTGAACTTCCCACCACTATTGGTGCGAAAGCTTTCTCTTTTCCAATACCGCATTTAGAACCAGGACAAGCAGAGCCACTGGACCAAACTTTTGATTTTGAGATGCCCGATGCATTCTCCAACGAGTTCCAGTTTTCAGAAGGACAAATGTTTTCTCAAGAATTTGAAAGGCCTAGCTACCCTACCACACCCAGGGATCAGCCACAAGGACAGATCGTGTCCAGCTCTGATGACGAAAGAACAGCAACCGATGACGATGAAGAAGACGATGAAGCTAGCCAGGGAACACATGAATCCCAAGAGCATGAACAGACAGATGGCCAAGGCCAACAAACAGACACACATGGCGATACAAGTACCCATGAAGATGAAACTTACGAGGCAGCAGCTTACACACTAGCTATCAAGAAGTTGTATAGAACTATGGAAAAAGTTTGGGCACGCAAAAAGCTGACAGAGGAAGAGAGTCAAACAATAATAGAACAAGAACTTGTCACAGGTGGATTCGAAGACGCATACATCAAAGGATTCAAAGAATTAGTCAAATCAGTAGGCTCCAACGAGGCACTCAGGTACTTGCAAAGAAAGCCACTACCATAGTTTGACCCCCGTAGAGTACGACTACTTTCAAAGCCCGGCGAATACATTCGTGTACCAACTGGAGCACAATCTTCAGAACAAGCCAGGGAGGCACGCCTCGTCCCCGAAAGTTCGTTGGCTATGGAAACCATCTTTGTAGATTCCCCACCCCGCGCTACAGCTGTACAAGCCTCAGTAGTCACTGAAGTACCGACCACCCCAACCACTCCTCTCTCACCGCCTGTCCATCCAGCCTCCCCTCTTCACCCTCCTTCCCCCAGACCAACACATTCATTCACCGGAGGTGTTGCCGAAATCGTCTTTACGACCACTCACCCCACAATTCCCGTACCCATTAGCCCTAGTCTACCCCCACCCACACCCACCTTTCTATCCAACCCATTCCTCCATCCATCTTTTCCATCTTTCCCCACAACTCCAAGACCCCTATTTCCATTCCCACCACCATTAACCTTCTCCCCCGTCTCACCTCCCCGACCCACTGTAACCCCTCTTTCCCCTTTCCACCAAGCTGCTCGAGCCAGCCCCCCTGTAAATTACCCCTCAACCTTTGTAAATCCCGTATTTACACCACCACGAGCACCCACGATCACACCCATATTCATGGTCACCGCACTAGATACGTCCACTGACATGGACATCTCACCACCCACTGCACCATCACTCACTTCACTCACGGCACAAACATTTTTAGGCACATCACAATTTTCAACCATCACTACATCATCCACCTTCCCACCCCCATTCCCCATTCCCGTTGCATCTACACCAACTGCATCTTCATTTAGCACCCCATTAATACTATCACCCACTGTAGATAATGCATTCCGACAGATGTTCATGTGTATGACGCAAGTAAGAGATGAGTTCACATCTCTTGGAGATAATTATCAGCAGCTGCAGAGGACAACCAATGACTTACAGTCGCAGCTTAATTTATTGTCTATTGAGAATGCCTCTCTGAACACCCGCTACCAGGAATTACGCGAGGCTTATCACAAATTGGAACTAGAAAGTGAAGAAAAGACCAAGGAAGCCACTGCTGACCTGGACAACTTATTAAGAGCCCAGACAGTCCGCAATGCAACTCTAACACGAAATATGGGCTTACTACGAAGACACCTAGCAGCTGCCAAGGAAGAAAACCAGCGCTTACAGGATCAGAACCGAGAAAACTTAGAAGCAGCACTCGACCACCCAGACCAACCACTCAGTCCTAGCAGGTTCAAAGCCATTCCTTCAGACTCGATGAGGATGCTGCTAGACGATCATGTAAGATTACTATATGAATACGACCGCATGAACGAGGAGTTACAGAAACTCAAAGAAGATCACAAATTACTCCAGTTACGAGAACCGGCACCCCAAGACATACCAGCACCTGTGGACCCCTCTCCTGACCTCCTAGAGGAACTCAACTTATTACGGGCCCAGGTATCGACCCTTGAATCAAGGATTGCACTATATGAAGCGCCACCAAGGCCAGATTCCCCACCTGAGCTTCCAGCGGAGGAAGAAACGGTCACCATCCCAGTGGAGGAAACGTTTGAAGAAGCATACGAGCCACAACCCATCCCAGGCGGACGCGTCACGGCCGAAGGTGAGATGACGTACAAACTTCCGACCCCCGCGTGGATGAAGACTATTGAGAAACTTGGAACAACGCACTCAGCGAGAGTAGAGGCACAATTACATGCCATGGCGATGATAGAAGAAAAGATATTACAGTCTCCATTCTTTGCTCATTTGGCCCCGCGACGATACATATCTGGGCACGAGCTACAGTATAAACCGTATTTCATGTTAATGGCCGAATACCAGTTAGCCATTGAGAAAGAGACAGGTAAGAAACCATCGCATGCAACTCAATTCGAGGCGGCTGATCTACCACCAGATGCACAGAAAGGAAGGATCTATCAACCAGAGTGGCGAAAAGATTTACTACAGCAATATCTAGAGATGATGAGTACATGGGTAAAGGCACCTTTGCATTTGAAGTACAATCCATGTTGGGGACCAGTGCCACGACGCCGCTCTTGGACTGCCTTTGCTATTAAGGTACAAAACAATAAGCAGTGCCAAGACTGGTTGAATTACCCCTATTTTAAGCCACCCATTGAGTTACCAACTGTTGGCTACATGATGGCTACAATTCGCCACTGGCTCCCTAGATTAAACCATATGGATGATATAGCAGTGCATATGACTGTCAAAATCTTTGACATGATGCAAATGATTTTTAAAGTCTTCCGACGCGTCAAGGCACCACATGTCAACACCTCGGGCTTTGAGCATGGCAATTTCGATCTAGTATATGATATGAGTACGACGCCATCGCTACGGGTGTGTTATGCCTGGCACTGCAGAATAAAGTACCTACCGGCATGCTACAAGCACACGTTCGAAGAGATGTTCACAACCGGCTTCTCGGAATACCATTTAGAGGTATTCATAAGCAGGCCTACACATTTATTACACTTATTTGCCTGTGAACGAATGGTCTATTCCACACACTATCAGCTCCCGCCACCGGAAGAACCGCAACCTATCGACTGGGAGAAACTCGAGGCAGACCTGGCCCGAGGCATCCGTATCTCCGAGCACACCCTCGCTCAAGACCTCCTACAGAACTATATCCGGCAGACCTCACAACAAGGTTCTGTCAGGGACGACAGAAGCGAGAGGGAGGGGGGTGTTGGAAGCAGCCAGAGGCACAGACGACACGGAAGCATGTAACGACAAAGCAGGGAGCCAGTCGAATCGTTTTTCAAAGAATTATGTTTTCAAATACTTTCCAAAAACCTCCAACAGTGATTTTTATCACTATTGTAACATATGTAACATAGAAAACCCCATTTTGTAATCCATAGCTCCATTTTGTGCAAGCCGAGGAGTCCTCAAGCTTGAGGATCTTAGGTAGAATGCGCGTACCAATTTTCGTTATTTTTAGATACCGTTTACCCTTCCAAATAGCATCTAGGACCTAATTTTTAACTATGCCGGTCACTAGATGTGAAATCAGTCAAAACTAGTCTAGAAACTATAAAAAGAGCTAGAGAGCTCATTTTTGAGGTTAGCTTGTTGAAGTTCAGAGTTCTTTTGAGCTTGTAATAGTGTTCTTGAGTAATAGAGTTGATTTCCCACCTTCCATTGTGTCTTGCTTGTCTCTTCGTAGTGTGTGTGTGCATTCGCTTCTCACCTTCACTCTCACTTCATCTCACATTCACAATCTTCATATCACTCCTATCTCTTCCACGGATTGACATTAAGGAGGTGGAGCTTCTTAACGTGGTTCTCACCATTGTGCTAGAGCAACAAGGTGCTAATTGAGGGAGATAGACTTCCAATATAGGTAACCTAGTGCATAGGATGGCATAGGAATGCAAAAAAAAAAGGCTTGCCACAAAAACGCGGCCATTGCATGCATTTTGGGCAACACAAATTACAAGAAATAATGGAAAAAGACTGATTAAATTGTGCAAAAGTTATGAGATTGTCAAAAACTATAAAGATATAATAGATTGAATGCACATGGAATTTGGAAAAACAATAATTGGTAGTATAAAGTTTTTACAATTGGCTCTTGGCCTTGAGCCTCTCCACTACATTCTATCTTCTCTGAAAAAGATAGTGGCAATTGGTAAGTCAAAACTGATTGGGATATTAACTGAGGGTCTGTCAGTCCAAGACCTAAAGCTATTCCTATTCGACCTAATACTTTTCCTCTAAAGTTAACTCCTAGGGCAGTAAGGGCAAGGGGCTTCCTAACAAGAAATATACAATTGGTCCCTTGCATTATTGTAGATAGGCACAAAACTTTGCTCAAGGCCTTCAGACACCAAGTCATGAAGTGTCCTTGAGGGGAAAAGTCCTTGTGGATTATGACAAAATCTTCCTTTGGAAATTTTCCGATGTATTGTGCCAAGGAAGAGCCATGGCCCCAAGAAACACGGTCACCACCACTCCTTGCTGCAAATTTATCCACTTCAATTGTTTCCTGCACATAGACAATCCTAAAATTAAATAGATACATCTTGTATGATATATGAGACAACCATAAATGTCAGTAGAGATTTACATCTTGAAGCCTATCTTCATCCTCTCCTCTTCCCATTGCATCTAGTGGAATCGATGAATGGGCCATGCCACTTTGCTCCACAACAGGGGATGTTGGAATCTTCTCCAAAATTCTTTCCCTTGCTGCGGCCAGATCTTCTTCAGTAGCATCTTGGTTGGCATGGCTAAAAATCTCTTCACACACATATGCAATGGTGTCCGCAACTGAATCACCAAGTTGAATTGTTGCCTTTTCGATAATGTCAGAAGTGTTGTCCATGGGAACATCCGAGGTTGAGCAGAAAATACTAAGGCATTCATCGAGGCATAGACCGAATGCCTTCTCAATATTGTGTAGGAACAAAAATTCCTCACCGTCGACAAGTACAACTGAAAACATCTCCATCTCTACCTCTCGTACAGTGGGTTACACGGGGTCTAAGTTGGAGGGTGGACTGTTTTGTGTACTGGCTTTCTTTAATTTGTCCACTACTCCTTGAGGAAATTCTCTAGAATTTTTTTGACTCTCTTCTAATAGGTTGAGAGCTTTTGTCTAGGGTTCCTTCTTGTCATCTACAAAACCCCCAGTAACAAGATGGGGTAGGTCCATGGGTGAAGGTTCAGGCTCCTCATTCACAAAAAAGATGGTTGTTGCTACATAGGAAAGATATTTTCTTCCCATTTTCCTTTTCTTATTTAATTTTTTAATTAAGGGCACTGTTGATGGAGAAACTAAATCTCCAAAAGAACAAGCTATCCTTGATGTTAGACCACCTCTATATCAACAATAACTTCAGACTCCACTTAATTTTAAAAGACAATCACCAAACTATCAAGAAATTGATCAACTGTGAAAAAATACTTCTCAAAAAAGGTCTTTTGTAGTTTAATCACTCATTGACTAATCTTTTGTGTAAAGTTTTTGATAAAACTTTGTAGAATGTGTCGCCTAGAGATTTTGCACCTTCTCCAAGTTAAATCACTTCAAATGCTTGAGTAGATTGTGAGAAATGACTCAAACACTTTACCTATGTCTGAAACTACCTCTCTGTAATGATGACTTTGACACCTGTAACTTCTAAGCTATGGTCCTCCCAAAGTATAGCCCGTTTAATCAAATGGTTTTAGCCATAGATGTCTTACCTCTCAACTTAAATTTTGAGCCATCATTTGTGTAAAACTTTACACTGTGCACTGAGCATTGTCCATTTCTTTGACCATCGAATCTGTGCCTGTATCAAAAGACACTCATAACTTTCTTAAATATGAATGTTCCTATTCAAAATTCTCTCAGCCTATTTGCAATTCGACTCTCAAACTTTAACCGTAGATGTATTAACTATGGTCTTAGATGTGTAGAAAAGAATTTCTCTTAAGATTAAGCACAGATGGAGAACTAGAGAAAAGATCGACGCGCAATTCTCTGAAAATTTTTCTTCTCATAAATCTTCATACATCTGATGGATGACACACATAATGTTCATCTCATTCTCTTCTATTGTCTTCTCTATCTCTTCTATATCTCTCTTATATCTCTCTCTCTTCGACTATGAGCACGTATCTATATATATACGAGTCTAACTCGTCATTCTTTCAAATACATTTAAATATTTACAAGGATAATGTACAAAGAGAAAAGTTTCTGAATCTATTCTTCCTTTTGAAACTGATCTTCAATCCTTCATTTATCTTTCCACTTCTGGACTTCATGTAATCACTAATTGTTGATTGTTCTGCTCCAACAGCTCCCCCTCAATCATCAATTGTGATTACTTGCATCTTCTTTATTTGTGCCATATCTTTAAACCTCTGCAACTTTGGTCCATCCAAACTTTTTGTCATCATATCTGCAAGTTGATCTTTTGTAGGAGTATGCATGACTTCAATTTCTTTATCAATAACCTTCTCTCTCAAAAAATGATACTGAATTTCAATTTGTTTAGTTCTAGCATGAAACACAGGATTTGCTGCCAAGTATAAAGAGCTCATATTGTCTCCACAAATGATAGGAGTACTCTGAGCAACATCAAAACTCTTCATAAGTGTCTTTAGCCATATTACTTCCTTTGTAGCTTCCACCATGCCTTTGTATTCTACTTCTATAGATGATAAAGCAACTGTATGTTGCTTCTTAGAGCACCATGAAATTAGCTTATCTCCCACATAACACAAATATCCATGTGTTGATCTTCTATCATCAGAATTACCTACCCAATCTGCATCACTGTATATCTTGATCCTTGTATCTGAAGTATATCCATAATACAGACCTTCTTTGAGTGTACCATTGATGTACCTAAGTACTCTTTGTCCTGCAATCCAATGTTCCTTTCTAGGACAATGCATGAATTGAGATAGGACTCCAACTGCATATGATAAATCAAGCCTTGTTAATGTAGCATAAATCAAGCTACCCACCAAACTCTGATAGAGCTTCATATCTTTAAATTCCTCTCCTCCATATCTAGTCAATCTATGATTCACTTCCATTGGAGTTGGTGCTATCCTGCAATCTTCCATTTTAAATTTGATGAGTAAATTTTTCAGATACCTTTCTTGAGTCACATATACTCCATGTTGATTTTTAATTCTTTCTCCATCTGTTTCTTAATCATGTGTATGGCTTTGTCATCTGTTCCTGTAAGTATTATGTCATCAACATAATACAAACATAAATAAAGCCATCCTCACTTGCTTTGACTAGCAAGCTAATATCTGCCTTTGATGCTTGAAATCCAAGTTCCTTTAAGAACTTTACAAGCCTATAATTCCATGCCTCTCTTGAGCCATACAAAGCTCTCTTGAGCTTACACGCATAATTTGGATACACTTGATCTCTGAAACCATCTGTTTGCAATTGATTCTCAAACTTTAACCATAGATGTATTAACTATGGACTTAGATACACTTTAAACTTGGATACACTTGATTCTCTCAGCCTGTTTGCAATTGGACTCTCAAACTTTAACCATAGATGTATTAACTATGGACTTAGATGTGTACAAAAGGATTTCTCTTAAGATTAAGCACAGAAGGAGAACTAGAGAAAAGATCGACGCGCAATTCTCTGAAAATTTTTCTTCTCATAAATCTTCATACATCTGATTGATGACACACATAATGTTCATCGCATTATCTTCTATTGTCTTCTCTATCTCTTCTATATCTCTCTTATATCTCTCTCTCTTTGACTATGAGCACGTATCTATATATATACGAGTCTAACTCGTCATTCTTTCAAATACATTTAAATATTTACAAGGATAATGTACAAAGAGAAAAGTTTCTGAATCTATTCTTCCTTTTGAAATTGATCTTCAATCCTTCATTTATCTTTCCACTTCTAGACTTCATGCATTCTGTAATTGTTGATTGTTCTGCTCCAACAACTGTGTCATCTAACAGGTGCCCTGAAGCCTCAGCAATAGCCATGAAATGCTTTAAGCGCTTTGCAAACGCCTCATCTCCTTTATGAATGTAGAAAAGCAGGTCATAGGGGACCCATTTACACTCATATGCTGGAATATCTATGGCATATCTTAATATATAGAATTCCATAAAATCTGTGATCTCATCGATCACATCGGAGTTCATGGCTATTGTCCCTTCAAGATTAGGGACTCTACAGACTAGGTCATACAAATCCGTACGACCATTGTAGTATGTTGCATCCAAAAACTCCATGAATAGATCTCGAGGAGATTTCATGGGAGTGGAAGTGCTAGCAGCCATTGCTTGCACGCAAGAATTCTAGAGGCTTGTAGTCTGTGCTTTCTAGCTCTTTGAGAGTGCAAATGTGAGACATGAGCACATAGAACCATTTTTATAGCAGTTTCAAGTTTTTAAACTGACTGGGCCCACTTTTAAAAGTATAGAATAAAGAAGTGAAATTTCAAAAAATGTGTTTCTGATGACAAAATAAAGCACAACAGAAACATGAGCAACCACATTTCAAAGTCGTGAAAAAACTTTTTGACATTCCAAAAGTTTTGAAATTACCATTGCAGAGAAGAAGGTATATACAACATCTAACATGAATCAATTGTCCTACTTTTTACATGGTTCTGAAAGTGCAAAAACCATGAGATACAATGACTAGGGCCCAAGAAGTGACATTATGAGGTTACAAAAGAACTATGACAATGAATGTTCTGTTCCATCTTTGCTCCAATCTATAGGGACTTTCATTTTGTATTCCATTCTTCTGCCCACCTGTAATCAATTTGCAAGAAATTGAAGTCATTAAAGTAAAATAAACAATAATGAAAAGATTCCTTTAACAAAAGCATGAAACATTTCTCACCTTATGTCCTTGAATTTTGAATTTGGATTGAGTTGGTCCTTCAAACCCCATAATCATCAAGTTTTCTCTTAGATTAGCCAAGGTCCAATGATTATTCACTAAAATAGTTTCTATTTCATTGTTAGGCAACCTAAGCTTTATTTCAAATGAATGCAAAGATCCTTGTGAACTTTGGAATGGTATCCATTTGCCAAGTTTGCACATCCAATGATCATAGTAGAATCTGAAGTATAATGAAGTATGTTGTTTCAAATATTGAAATCCTATACATGTTCCACCAATTTTACAAGGATATTTATCATCTTTTGCAATTCCTTCCATCAAACCCCAATTTTCACCAAGAAGACTTTCGACTTGCTCATATGTGATATCTTTACACATGAACATGGTGGAAGTCTCTTGGAATGAGAATCCTTGGAATAAATATACAAAACAATGAATGGGAAAAGACTAGTGCAAACCCACAGACCTAGACACCTTTGTGAATTTCAAAGAGTTATGTATATCCATTACCATCTTTTGCTTCAAAGATGATACAGACCATATATCAGGTTTTGGCCACTCCAAGCTAAGAAGAGAATGTAATCCCTCTGAACTCTGGAATGGTATCCATTTGCCAAGTTTGCACATCCAACGATCATAGTAGAATCTGACGTATAAAAAAGTATGTTGTTTCAAATATCGAAATCCTATACCTGTTCCACCTATTTTACAAAGATAATTATCACCTTTTGCAATTCCTTCCATCAAACCCCAATTTTCACCAAGAAGACTTTCCACTTGTTCATATGTGATATCTTTACACATGAACATGGTGGAAGTCTCTTGGAATGAGAATCCTTGGAATAAATATACAAAACAATGAATGGGTAAAGACCAGTGCAAACCTACAGACCTAGACACCTTTGTGAATTTCAAAGAGTTATGTATATCCATTACCATCTTTTGCTTTAAAGATGATATGGACCATATATCAGGTTTTGGCCACTCTAAGCTAAGAAGAGAATGTACTTCAATTCTCTCTAACCTTCCAAAACCATTCATTGTAGAGGGTACAACATATCTATGTGTGTAAAAGAAAACTCTATCATGGTAAAGTTGTGCAGGAGATATATTTGGAAAGACTAGTGCACCAACATCTGCATGCAATGCCTGGAAAGTACCTGTAAGACTATGAAGTGGTTGCTCTTCCACCAAAGTAGAAGGAAATATATATGAAACAAACAAAAACATATCTTAATAGTTTAGAAATATATCCAACACAAGAAAACATAAAATATTGTAGAGTAATACTTACAATTCACAGGATATCTCATACTACTAGAGTTTTCAAGTTTCATAGTTTCCATTGTAAAAAAAGGTTGTACAATAGCGACCATCCAATTGTCTTTGTGCTTCTTGAAGCCAAGTAACTTTCCCTTCCAATGAAGATCTAAGTTTCCACGATCTCTAACTCGATGAGGCCCAACTCTAGAGGGTTGCATGTACACCCATGAACCTTTGGAGTACTCATGTGATAGCCATTGTCCATCTGTGGCTTTGATATTGTGACATCTTAATGTGAGGATTTCATCTTTTGGTCGCCTGGAAGCTTTAGATGTTGCCATTGAAGCTAAAGGTCTTCAAGCTACAACAGTAATTCGAGATAGGAGATGCAGGTAGGTTGGAGTGTAGAAACAAGAGCTTCAATGGTGTGCTACAGAGTGAAAGTAGTGCGAAAAGATGACTTTTTAGGACCTGGGTATGAAAATGTGAGGGTTAGGAAGGAAATAACTCTTTTTTTAGTATTTTTGAAGAAATCCATCTTTTGCATCTTGAAACATGCACGGATTTTGAATTTGGGGTCAAAAAGAGTACTTTTGACCCTAAAAAGTAATGGGGGGTCCATTTTCAGATGTTATGATGAGTTTTTTAACTTTTTAGAAATTTTGAATTTTTGGGACCAACTGGGTTACGAGATTCCTTCTCTCTCTAGAGGCAGCTCATTAAATAAGGGAGAAATATGTCCCCTCTCCCCCCTTCCGCTTAGTGTTTTATAGGGCATAGACTATGCCCACCACCCTCTTCTGATTGTTCCATCACTAATCACTCCTAAATCTAAAAGGCTCATTCAGGGTTCATTTTTTCCCCTAATGTTTCCGTTCTGTATTGAATAATGTAAGAATAATGAAGATAGCTTATCTCGGTGACAATGTTGGTTAATGTAAGAATATTTATTTGTATTACTTTGACTCGCATTTAATTCACTAAATGAATAATATGATTCAGTTGAGCTTTATGATTCAATCGGGCTATTAAATTAAGAGCGCTAAAAATGACCATTTCTTTCTTTTCCCTCGCCACGGATACGGATTTTCTAGTGCATGGATAAATAAGCGATTTCCTTCTCCATGGATCGCTATCAGAAAAATGTCATTCTAATTTGAAAATTTTAGAAGTCCATCTCTTAGCTCAATGCGTCTCGATAGGCGTATGAAAAAATCACATATGCATAGTTAGATGCCATATTCACACATGCGCGTTTTCTTGTGACTACGAAATAAGGCTAACTTGGTTGAGCATATTAATGATTTAACAATACCACGCAAACAGGAATCGAAGAAATCGGTACCTCAAATACATCAACCAACACAAAGAGGAGCACCTCCACTTGAACAAATAAGCTAGCTAGAACCACATGACCATGTGACAAAGTTAAAAAAAAAGGTAGGACAAAATTCACAAAAAAAACAATGATTAGCGTAGAGGTACTGCAATGACTTGGTTTTACACGAAGAGAAATTCCTAGTCATAGAAACGTACTATGAAAGAAACACATTCCATGAATTATATAAGTACTAATGTAACTAACAAGGCCATCACTAGCAAAAGAGAATACATATCCACCCACCAACTCCACCCATATACACACACACACACACATATATATATATATATATATATATATATATATATATATATATATATATATATACACACACACACACAACTAGACTAAGGGACTCCATGTCCTAAGATCCTTTCAAGTGTCCCTCTTGTGGTCACTTTTCCAAGAGTCAGCACATGCTTTCTAATCTCACAAGGATATCACATGCTTTCTAAACAAATGAACATTCTTCTCTCTTGCATACTCCAACGGAGCGCTTAGAGAAGATACTCCTAATACTAACGTTCCCACACCATTGGATAAATGAAGACATTGAAGTCCATATGGATAGAATGCGATAAAGGAAAGAGTAGAAACATAACTAAGTGGAAGGGTTTAGAGAGATGGATAAAACTTCTTTGTTGTGCAGCCTCATACTAGCTTATAGCATGTTAAACCACTATGTGAGCCTATCAAAATATAAATACTTATAGAAATTTTTTATCTTATTAACGACATAGAATGAATTAAACACTCAATCATAGAGGCAAGGTAATGATTTTCGAACTCTCATTGTGTACTTTTAGAAAAATAATCAACACTCTCCCATTGTACAAAATAGAGAAAAATAAGAAAATGTGAGAGATGCTAGAGAGTGCAGATTTTAGCTCAATTGCCTACATGAAATGATTTGTGAATTTAGACTATAGACAATCACTCAAGATTGGAATATTGTATTAGGAACAATAGTTCTGTCACAAAAATACGAATGAGGAGTGTTTATAAACACTTTAAAACCATAAGTTGAGTTACTAACTCCATGAAAATGGCCACAAAGATGTAAAGAACCACCATAAACCATCAAAAGATTTCGAAGATTGAAACATGTTGCCACAAAATAGTGTGGGAGGGTAGAAAATGAGAGATAGATAGAGGCTAGGATGGACAAGAAAATGTATAATACTATTCAAAAACTCTTTCAAAGCATGCAATACAATAAAATGCCTCCATTCTATTGATGAAGAACCAAAAACAAAAAAAAAATGTCATTAAGAACCAAAAACAAAAAAAAATGTCATTAAGAACCTCACACCACCAACATGTCCATGAGCACCATTGAAACTCCACATAAAGCTTTGATACAATGTTGGAAGTACACATGAAAAATTTTAAATTGTGTCATCTAGGGTTATGCCAATGAATAGAATGGGTAACCATGTTTTTGACTTAGGAATAAACAATTGCTTGATGATTCCTAGACTATACATGTGAGAGAATGGCTCTAACTCTCCAGCCACTTGCCATTATATAGCTTTGGGAAACTAACTAGCACCATAGCGTAATTGGAGTCCACATATGCATATGCAATAGAGACTACTACTTCTGCAACTTCCAATAGAATCCACTAGTGGTAGGCATACTTGCTGAGCTAAGTCTCTCTAAACTCAAGTTAACTCACGTTCACTTGAATGGAATGCTTTAGAGAGTCTTTGAGAAAAATACCCTTCCCATGACATTCATGGGGATTGAAGCCAAGACCTCATCCTTCTCATTCCTTACAAAGATATGCTTATAACTTGTTTTAAACTCCAAAATTACATTATATTAAAATTAACTTGAACCTTGTCAAGTTACTTTATAACATTTTTCCCACTTTGAAGGACATTTTTGTCCTCTAAAATATGTTGCAAGGTTATAACTATATAATAAACTTCCCCCCTTCCCCCCATCCCATGGTCCAGTCTCTAAATCATGCTTTTCATCACTTTGACTTGTTCCCTTGAATAGAAGGAAATCATATCCCAATGTATATTTCAAGAGAGGGGAATTTACTCATGGTTTGATCTCTACTAAAACCATTCCAAGTACCATCTATCCTTAAATTTTATAATTTGAATCTCATGCAAAGAATGGTGAAAATGATAAGGGTGGATTATAAATCAAAAGAGTTAAGAAGATGCAAAAGTGCATATTTGAAATTTATTGCCTTTATGAAATGATTTGTGAATTTAGAATCTTGATGATCATTAAAGATTGAAATGATTTGCGAATTTAGAATCTTGATGATCATACAATTACACATAACATTGTGAAATAAGAATAAATATTACATCAAACAATCAATAGATTTTAATTCTCAATTATACACACATGCACAGTAGTGGAATACCTTCGCAAAAATGGAATCCACTACAGAGGCTCAAGAGGCCCAAACCCATACTTACAATGGAGAGAGACTGGCACATGAATGATGAGAAAGTAATATCCAAAACTCTCAATCATATTGTGTACACACACACACACACAATTACACATACTATTGTGAAATAAGAATAAATGTTGAGCCAAACAATCACAATAGATTTTAAATTCTTAATCATATGCACATACACTTACACATGCTATTGTGAAGTAAGAATCAATGTTGAGTCAAACAATCACAATAGATTTTTAATTCCCAAACATATGCACATAGACTTACACATACTATTGTGAAGTAATAATAAATGTTGAGTCACACAATCACACTAGATTTTAAATTTCCAATCATATGCACATACACTTACACATACTATTATGAAGTAATAATCAATGTTGAGTCAGAGAATCACAATAGATTTGAAATTCCCAATCATATGCACATCCACTGACACATACTATTGTGAAGTAAGAATCAATGTTGAGTCATATAATCACAATAGATTTTAAATTTCCAATCATATGCACATACACTTACAAGGCCTTTGAATGGTTCTAATTAATGGCTAAGATTCAAAGGGATTACATGGTAGAGAGAGGGAGGCTTTGACATGCATGAGATGATATAGTACATAGAGAAGGTAACACAAATTCTTTTCACACCCTTTGCAAGTTTCTTGGTCCTTAGCTGATAAGAAGTTTGAATTCGATCTATATCGTCTGATCAGAGGAGAGTTTGAGGATGTGTTGTGTTTGGGGCTGAGCACACTTTCATTGGAGATTTGCTCTATCCCATGAACTCATCATCCAAATGTGTATGTAAAGAGGTTCTTTTTCTTTTTGAAAGCTCAATCTCACATACTAGACTATATCATCATCCAATAGTGTGAATTTAAGGCTCTCAAAACGGGGGCAATTCAAAGAGAACCATTTGATTCTAGATGCAATCCAATGGCTTATATGCAAAGGTACATTTTTTAGAAAGGATTATATCTCAACCCTTCCCCTCTCTCAAATGCAAGGGACAATATTCAATGATGTATTGACTTTTCCCACTCAACCTTAGCCATTAGATCATTGAGCCTATCCAAGTGTTGTAATTCATTTTGAAACCTTTCAAAATCATTCACACAACTAAAACCACTAAATAAAGGGGCTTTATTCCTCTTTAACCACAAAAAAAAAAACATGCAAGCCTACACTTAGCCTATGTGATTATAGAACTAGATCGTTTCCACCACCCTCTTCTCATTGGCCCATCCCTAATCAATCCTTAATCTGAAAGGCCCATATAAGGTTCATTTTCTTCCCTAATGTGTTGATAGGTATTTTTTAATTATCTTTACTATATGTAGTCATTCTTCTTCAAGTTTAAAGTTTCATTAACAAGTAGGGCTTACCATTTCAAGGATCATTGGAGTCTAATTATAATTGACTTTGTTCAATATCAAGTTCTATTCATGAATTTCGTAGAACATGGTGATTGCAAACCTGTGAGTTCGAGTGAATTTCTATCTATCGCCTCATTCTCATGCATTTTTGTATCACCTCATTTCCAAGCATTTTGACATTTTAAGACTTTGTGCTATTGCAAAGCTTTTGAGGATGCACCTTCATAAAGATATATCCAAAGATTTGCAAAATTAATGAAGAGAAACAACTATGGCTAGGGAAAGAATAGAAAAGAAAAGTGAAAATGTACATAGAAATACAAGCAAAAGCAAAGGCAAGGCTGAAGTGACTTGTTACCAATGTGTTAGGGAAGGTCACAAGAAGCCTGTTTTCAGATACTACAAAGCTGAACTAGAAAGAGAGAAGAACACAAGTGACAAGAAGAAAAGGCACACCAAGCATGAAGCACATGAGGACTCAATGTGGCCTCTAGTGTAATCATTGAGGAGCTATGAGATCTAGAAGATGTACTTTGTGTTGCTATGGAAACAGATCATGTCGAAGTTATTGATGCTTTTGTTAATATTCATGCACAAGATATGCAGATCACAAAGAGGAATCTCATTGATGCCTTGCTTACTATGAATGATGCTTTGTCACAAACATAGATTGTGGATTCACGTGAATCATTCCATGTTACTCCTATTAAGGAGTGTTTTACTACCTTTTATGCAAGCAACCATGGACATGTATATCTTGGAAATAATCATGCTTGTTCTATTCAAGGTATTGGGGCATTGCATCTCACTGCTGATGGTATTAATGAGTTCGTTTTGCATGATGTAACATATGTACTAAGCATTAAGAAAATCTTATTGTCTATTCTACTACTCTAGTATCTCGTGTAAGTCTAATTTCTGATGTTTATAGCATGCCCATAAGATCTATGGGGGGTGCTCTTTACTTTGTTTTTTTTTGTTGATGACTACTATAAGAAGCTTTGGGTATATTTGTTAGAATCTAAAGATGAATTATTTGCTTCATTTAAGAAATTACATGCATTTTTGAACACCCAAACAGGTAGAAAACTGAAACTCTTACATATAGATAATGGGGATAAGTTTACAAGTATTGAATACAATAGATTTTGTGAAAATCTTGGTATTAAGAGGGAGCTAACAGTCTCATCTAGCCCCTCTTCCAACGATGTGGCTGAAAGATATTATAGGACTTTATGTGTGAGAGTGAAATGCATGTTATCAAAAACTAATCTCTCTCATGGATTTTAGGGAGAGGCTTTGAAAAATATAGTTCATGTTTGCAGTCGATCCTCTTTTATGTCCTTAAAGAGTGGCATTTGAGAAGAGGCTTGGTCTCCAAAACTAGCTTTGTATAACCACCTAGGCATTTTTGGTTGTGATGCTTTTGTGCATATAAGGCCTAAGTTAAGAAGCAAATTAGATGCGAAGTCCATGAAAGGAATCTTCATGGGTTATCGTGATGAGGGTGAAATGGGCTGTAAGATTTGACTACCTCAAGTTAAGAAGGAAATACGTAGTGAAGATATTGTATTTAATGAGACAAGGCTACTCAAAAACAATTATGCCTCTAAAGATCACCATAAAAGATTCAAATTTCAGCATGTATAGCCACCAGTTACATTTGATGTGAACCCTTGAGATGCACCACATATGGTTGGAAATGACAATGAGTCCTTGGTTATTGAGAAAGATGATGTAGGACAACAAAATGAAACTACTGATGGGCGTATGCAACCATCTATTCATGCTAAAAACTATCACGAGGGATGAGATAAGGAAGAGAGCTCACACACACACTCACAATCAAAGAGAAGCACACACATAGATTGAGGCAAGGAAGAATGATCTTCTTCTTCCTCTATTACATAAAAGGAATGTACAACAATGACCTAAAAACAAGAATACAACAAGTGCAAATATATAGATAGACCAGTACATAAGGAAAAACCTAATGTTTGCGAATGAGTGAGCTAGCAAGAAACAAATGTGCCATCACTCTCGGTAGATAAATCTATTAAATCTCAATGACATGTCCCTGATATATATCGACATGACCACTATACATGTCAGAGAAATGAAAAAGCGATACATGTCATCCTGGATCATCACGTGTTGAGCTTGATATCTCAACACTCCCTTCAAGCTCAATGCCATGTCCTCTGATCCAAGCATCTTTTGAAACTTCTTCAGCTTCTCTACTCCAAGTGCTTTAGAAAATATGAGCAACGTGCATATAATCCTTTTTTTTCTTAGTTTCTCTAGGACTATCTTTACATGAAATTCACAATCCTATAGATTTTTGGAGAATATCAAGATATCATCAAGGTATATTATAAGAAAATCATTCAAATACTCTTGAAATATATCATTCATCATATATTGGAAGATAGCTAGAGCATTTGCGAGACTGATTGGCATAACTACATATTCAAATTGCCCATACCTTGTTCAAAATGTTGTTTTCCATTCGTCTCCTTCTCTGATCTTGATAAGATTGTAAGCTCCTTGAAGGTCAATCATCATGAAGAACTTTTCTTTTCCAAGCCATTCCAAGAGTCTAATATGAGTGCTACTAGATAAAAGTGATCAAGAAAAAGTCGTGGAAGAGAGATCACTTCCGAGCTTCATTTTACTGTCATTGAGTGTGTGTGAGGTCTACATCATATCCTACACCTCTCTACACCATTAGGCAATGCTTATCATGCCAATGGGATTGTACAAAAGTGTTAATCAATAGATACATTTACATCAATCATCTCTATGTACTCTACTTGTCTACTCCACAGTCTGTCAACTTGTCAAGGAAATATCTCAGTCAATACTCCACCACATTCACTGATTCAAAGCTTATTGGATTCAGCTCAAATTCCTCTACATGCTGACAAATTTTGAAGTGATTTCATTCATCCAATTCAGAGAAAGCATCGTCGAGGTGCTCACTGGTCTATCTCTACAACAGTCCTAAAAAGTTGGGGGTATTCCAAATCTTGCTTAATTAATTTCTCTTAGCATAGTTCATTATTTTACATCATTTCACTTGAAAATGGTAGCTTAATAAGCTAATTGAATATCCCTAGAAGGAATTTTATCAATTGCTATTGTGCTGGTCACACTGAGCAAAACTCTGAGCAGGTGTCAAGATCAAATTAGAAAGTTTTCTTGAGTTTGTGATCTACAAAGTTATCTGTTTTGATTCAATCATTGCACATAACATTTCCAAAGGACACAGGCCATTTCTCGGTGTCATTTGGAAGCTAAGGAAGTCTACTAATCAACTCTGACGCAAAAGAGGGCTGGTACAAAGCAGGTTTAGTAGTACCTACTCAGTTTCCTAGATCATCCATCCATCTTTCCCAATAGTGGTATCAACGCAAATAAGGTAAAATGGGAGATGGTTTTGCTTCATTCATTGATAAATTGGACAGGAACAACTATCAAGCTTGGTCTCTAAGGATGAAGACCTACTTACAAGGAGGTAGTCTCTTTGGATACATCTCAGGAGATGAGGAATCGCCCTCATTCAAAGCAAGAGGATTGCCAACGAAAGAAGAACAAGAGAAGCTCAATACATGGTGTGCAAAAGATGCATTGGCAAGGTCTTATCTACTCAACTCTATATTTGACTTTCTTTTACCTCATATCAGAAATTGTAAGACTTCCCAAGAGACTTGGGAAACCATGTCATCATACTTTTCTTCTAATACAAGGGCTAGGAAAAATGAGTTGTGGATTGAATTCACAACACTAAGGAAGCAACCTAAGCAAGCTGTTTTAGAAGTTGTGACCAAGATCAAAGATGTTGCAGATCAGTTAGCAAATATAGGAGAAGAAATTGAAGAAGAACAGATTGTGAGGCAGGTAATCAATGGAATCAAGGCTGATGAAAAGTGGGAAAGCTTCACCACTGCAATGGATCTCTACATGGACATGCACACTCCAGATCTTACAACTCTCATGGGTCAACTATTTACACATGAAGCCAAGCTTACCAAGAGTGGAGATACATCCAAAGGTAACAACTCTTCTGCGCTATACACTGATAAGAAGGTTAAGGATAAAGGCAAGAATAAGAAGGTAGAAGATGAAGGCTCTACCTCCCAAGCTAACTATGCAGGGAGAGGTAGATCTTCAAGAGGCAGAGGCAGAGGAGGTAAGCAAGGTAGGGGGAGACTCTATAATTCATCACCATGTAACATTTGTGGTTTATCAAACCACACCACAGATGAGTGTTACAGGAATTACAAAAACCAGAGAGGAAGAGGCTACCAAAGAGGTGGATACTCTCAGTCTAGAGGAAGGTTCAACCATCACCAAGGCCACAACAACAATTACAACAACAACTACAACAACAATTACAATGGTAACTACCAAGGAGGATTCAGAAATAGAAAGGACTACAACAACTACACAGAGGAGCAAGATGACTCCCTCTTGATCATGAACATGACTTCAAAGTCAGGTACAAATGATGATCATTTATTTTATATTGATTCAGGGTGTTCAAATCATGTGGCTAGTAATGTGGCACTACTCTCTGTTCTTGAGGAACAAAAGGTAAACACCAAGCTCAAACAGGTGATGATACAAAGCATTCTGTGGTTAAAGTTGGAAATGTGAAAACTTGTGATGGTAATCAGAATTTGTTGAGCAGGGTACTTTATGTATCAAGAATTACAACGAACCTAATGAGTGTTGGCCAGATTGTGGAGAAAGGTTTGCAGGTCATGTTTAATCAATATGGATCATTTGTGGAGGACCCAAGACATGGATTCAAAAGGATAGCCAAGGGAGAAAAATCAGGTAGACTTTTCACTTTTGAGCTAGAGGACACAAAGAATATTGCTTTATACAGTTATAAGGATCAGACACTTTGAGAGCTTGAGATTTGGCACAAGAGATTAGGTCACATAGGTGAAAGGACCTTGAAGCAAATATGCAGGGACCAATGTGTGCTTGGGATACCTAATGTATCCAAGCAACATATGATTTACAAGTGTGGTGCTTGTCAACTTCGTAAGTCTCACAGGTTACCTTACTCAAGGAAAGGATATATGCATGAAGAATACCTAGAATTGGTTCACACAGATGTTTGGGGACCTAGCAAAGACCCTTCAGTCTCAGGTTGAAGGTACTATGTGTCTTTTATTGATCACTATAGCAGATGGACTGTGTTATACTTTATGAAGCACAAGGATGAGGTGTTTAATTGCTTTAAAAAATATCTTGCATTAGTTGCTTCTTGCAGGACAGAGGCATCAAAAGGGAAATAACCACAAGGTATTCTCCTGAACAAAATGGGGTAGCTGAAAGAAGGAATAGGTTAATTGTTGAGACAGCTAGATCTATGCTTATTGAGAAGAAGCTGCCTAACTATCTATGGGCAAAGAGTGTCTCTACTGCCACCTATCTCATAAACAGGTTACCATCAAAGTCACTTGATGGTATGACACCTTATGAAGCATGGCATGGCAAGTGACCATCATTAGATCATTGCAAAATTTTTGGATGTGTGGCATATGTGCACATTCCTTCACAGGTAAGAGGTAAGTTAGATCCAAAGGCTGAAAAATGCATTTTCATTGGATATGACTTGAATCAAAAAGGTTACAGGTTTTACAACCCTACCAATAAGGGATTCATGGTAAGCAAAGATGTGATCTTTGATGAGAATGATTCTTGGTATGAGAATGAATGCAGGAAAGTGAAACTACCCTATGATTTGGAAGAGGAATTTCCAAAGCTTGCAAAGGAGGAACCTAATCAAAAAGAAGACTCAAGTTCAGATGATGAAGATACAATCAACCTTGAAGAGTTCAAGGGATGGAAGTCCAAAGGCAAAATGAAGATGAAGAAGCTTGAAGACATACCTGAATCTTCAACTCAATCAATCAGGAGATCTCAGAGGGAAAGTAAAAAACCAATCAGATATGGGTATGATACATCTCTTGTTACTAAACATTCAGTTTATCTTGCCAAGGATTTGTTAAATGAAGAACCAGGTTCATATGAAGAAGCAATCACCAAATCAGAATGGAAAGAAGCTATGGATGAAGAGATTGAAGCACTCAAGGAGAGTGATACATGGGAGTTAGTACCCAAGAAGGACTCCATGAAGGTAATAGGGTCCAGGTGGATCTATAAATTGAAAAGGAATTCTGATGGCACAATTAATAGGTACAAAGCCAGATTGGTGGCCAAGGGTTTTGCACAAACCCAAGGCATTGACTATGAAGAAACATTTTCTCCTGTGGCCAAGATGCCAACAATCAGAGTGTTGGTGAGTGTGGCTGCTTCCAAGAATTGGAACATGTACCAATTGGATGTCCAGAATGCCTTCTTGAATGGATGGATCTCAGAAGAGGTTTATATGTCACAACCTCCTGGATATGAAGACCCTAAGAAGGTAACTTATGTTTGCAAATTAAAGAAGGCTTTATATGGATTGAAACAGGCACCTAGGGCATGGAATTACAGGCTAACTACATACCTCCAAGACCAAGGATTTGTTATGAGCAAGGCAAATACTTCTTTGTTCATTAAAAGAAGTAATCCAGAGGTAATTTATCTCTGTGTTTATGTTGATGACATCATCATTACAGGTAATGATATCAATGGAATCAGAAATATCAAAAGCCAAATGATGAAGGAGTTCAAGATCAATGATCTTGGATTATTGAAGTATTTTTTGGGACTTGAATTAGTTTACACTAATTCAGGGATATACATTACTCTGAAAAAGTATGTACAAGACATGTTGAAGAAATTTCACTTACAGGATGCTAAAGCAGCAAGCACTCCAATGGAGGTGAACCTAAAGCTAAGTGCCCATGAAGGTGATGAAGTCCAAGATATACAGGTTATCAAAGTATGGTAGGTAGCTTGAACTATGCTACCTTAACTAGAATTGATATTGCATATGGAGTTAGTGTGCTTAGAAAATTTATGCACAAGCCAAGGATACCTCACTTAGAGGCTGCCAAGAGAATCTTGAAGTATCTCAAGGGTACACAGAACCATGGTTTGTATTTTCCTTACACTTCAGATATTGATATAAAAGTCTATTCAGATGCAAATTGGGCAGGATGCAAGGATGATAGGAGGAGCACTTCAGGATACATTTCCTTTGCAGGTGACAAGCCAATCCCATGGTCTGCAAAGAAGCAACCAACTATGGCATTTTCTTCTACAGAGGTAGAGTATAGAGGGCTAGCTAATGCCACTCAAGAAGCAATCTAGATTAAGCTTTTGTATACAGAATTGGGCTTACATACTAGGCCTCCAATTATCTTTGGAGATAATACAAGTTCTCTTCACCTAGCAGCCAACCCTATCTATCATGCCACGACCAAACACATAGAAGTTCATTATCACTATGTGAGAGAGAAGTTGCTAAGCAAGAACATTTAGTTGACCTATGTGTCAAGCAACATGCAATGTGCAGATTTGCTGACTAAAGCTTTGGATGGAACCAAACTCTGCATGTTCAAATCTATGATTGGATTGCAGGATATACTTGAAGATTGAAGATGAAGACTTAAGCCAAAATGTTTGGCTTGAGGGGAAGCTATTGGTGTAAATTACAAGCCTACACATTTGTCTTGGAAGATGTCATGAAGAATCTACATGTATGAAGAACCATAGGAACATATGCTACTGATTACTTATCACTTTACCTCATGTAAACGTCTAAATGATTTGGAATCTTTTTGTAATCACCTACCTAATTGATTCGAGGAAAAAGTAGATCACCTGATTGAGAGAATATCTCCAAACTTTTAGAAGCTTGATTATAGGGAGCCAAGAATTTGAATTTGAATTCAAATTCTTACTCACTACATATAAAAGTGATCAAGAAAAAGTCGCGGAAGAGAGATCACTTCCGAGCTTCAATTTACTGTCATTGAGTGTGTGTGAGGTCTACATCATATCCTACACCTCTCTACAGCATTAGGCAATGCTTATCGTGCCAATGGGATTGTACAAAAGTGTTAATCAATAGATAAATTTACATCAATCATCTGTGTGTACTCTACTTGTCTACTCCAAAGTCTGTCAGCTTGTCAAGGGCATATCTCAGTCAATACTCCACCAAATTTAGTGATTCAAAGCTTGTTGGATTTAGCTCAAAGTCATCTACATGCTGACAAAGTTTGAAGTGATTTCATTCAGCCAATTCAGAGAAATAATTGTCGAGGTGCTCACTGGTCTATCTCTGCAATAGTCCTAAAAAGTCGGGGGTATTCCAAATCTTGCTAAATTAATTTTTCTTAGCATAGTTCATTATTTTACATCATTCCACTTGCAAATGGTAGCTTACTAAGCTAATTGAATATCACTAGAAGGAATTTTATCAATTGCTACTGTGGTGGTCACACTGAGCAAAACTCTCAGCAGGTATCAAGATCAAATTAGAAAGTTTTCTTGAGTTTGTGATTTACAATCTGTTTTGATTCAATCATTGCACATAACATTTCCAAAGGACACAGGCCATTTCTTGGTGTCATTTGGAAGCTAAGGAAGTCTACTAATCAACTCTGAAGCAAAAGAGGGCTGGTACAAAGCAAGTTTAGCAGTACCTACTCAGTTTCCTAGATCATCCATCCATCTTTCCCAACAATACATACTCAGCCTTGCCAATACCAGTCTTGGGAGCTCAAGGAATCATTACCGCCAATTAAGTACTCCCTAACTTCCAGTTCTAGTATGAGATCTTGTCGAGTTCTTTCTTGTATCGAGTTCATCTCCCAGAAGGGAGTTCTTGCAATGCTAATTTCTTATTGATACTTACGATCCCGGGTTGTGGGATCTCCTGTATCATCTCTAGTCTTGTTATTCATACCTATCAGTCCTAGGCTGTCAGACATCTTGTATCGATTACATATACTTGTATTGTTTTTCCTACGTGGGTGTTCTTGTAATCAAAAGTGTATTTCTAAAATCTTGTCTAGTGAAATCAGAGGGCACAATCTAGTGCTCCCGTGATATTTTGGCAAGACTAGCTGCTACGCAAGAATAGGCATCATGGGGAATGCTGATGAACAAATTGTGGCATCACTTCAGAGTCTTCAATAACAAATCAAGGACCTAGCTCATAGATAGACACAAGTCCAAATAGAACATCCGATGCTTGTAGGCATGCTCTTCCAAGAACTACAAGAATGAGTTGGGAATCTTCAAGCCAATCACGGAAGCATTCAATTAAACGAACCTCCTAGTTCATCCTTCATGAAGGAACCCAAGATTTGCATGCCAAAAAAGTTTGATGGTGATCATACAAATTTTGGAGGGTTCTTACAACAAGTCAAATTATACATCCACATGCAGCTTAATAGATACCTTGATGATGCATCACGGTCTATTTTATTGGAACCTTGCTCCATGGTCAAGCATTATAGTGGTTCACCCCAATCTTGGAGAAGGATATGGCAGTACTTCATGACTATGAGGGGTGTCTTTGAGAACTTACCACCACATTTGGAGATGCAGATACAAGTGGAGTGGTAGAAACAAAACTCTAAAAGCTAGGTCAAGATAAACGCCCTACCTCTACCTATGCATCAAAATTTAGGGAATTGATATGTGACCTCACTTTGCATGAAGCTTATTTCATAAGCTAGTTTAGATGGAATTTAAGAGGTGATGTGAAGGACCTTCTGCTCACAATGCCACAGGTTAAGACATTGAATGAATACATGAACCAAGCCATTCAATGTGATAATCTAGGTTCCTACCTCTAACACCACAAGAGAAACAAAGAAGGAGAGATAACAAGTTATACCTCTTTTGTGGAAACCCTGGTCATATTGCAGTTAATTTCCCCAACAAGAGAAGGAACTCTAGGGTTTCAACCATCCTCGTAGAGCACGGAAACAAGGAAGTCTAGTTGTAAAAGAGACTGTACAGCTAGACCATGATATAACAAAGGGTCTCATAATTCGAGCTACACCCATAGAAACATGTGTTGCCCTGTCAAATTAATCCTGCCTAAGAAGACGCTTTCCCTTATAGCTCTAGTAGATTCAGGAGCCTCATCATTTTTTATCCATGAAGGATTGGTTAAGAAACATGGAATTCTAGTACTTTGGAAGAACAAACCAATAGTAGCTGAAGTAGTAGATGGATGATCTCTAGCACCTAGGAATATAATCATGGAACCACACCATTAAGAGTACACCTTGGTGACCATGATTCCTACATATGTCTCAATGCAATATCGAGTTCAATAAATCTGGTTATCATCGGAATTCCTTGGTTGAAGAAACATAATCCAAAATTTAATTGGGAAAAGAATAAATCACCCTTCGAGATATGTAGAAGAACCTAACATGTATCGGAGCCAAAGCCTTTATACATGTAGTATGGAAGGAAAAAACATATATGATCTATGCCGTACCAACTCAAGAGCCCAAGAGAGATGATTGAGTGAAGCTACCCAACCAATACCAAGGTTTTTAAGATTTTTTTGAAAAGAAGAATGCAGATATCCTTCTAGAGCATAGACCTTATGATTGTGCCATAGAACTTCAAAAGGGAGCACAACCATCCCTCAGAAAAACCAATAGACTATCCCCATAGGAACTTACAGAATTACATAAGAATACTGATGAGAATCTAGCCAATGGGTTTATCAAGCACTCAAAATCTCCTGCAAGAGCCGCTATCCTATTTGTAAAGAAGAAGGATGGAACTCTCTGAATACTTGTAAACTATCGTGGGCTGAATAAAGTCACAATAAAGAATAGATACCCTCTACCACTTATATTAGAGCTCTTGGAATGCCTTGAAAAAGTAAAATTCTTCATGAAGATTGACCTTTGAGGAGCTTACAATCTTGTGAAGATCAGAGAAGGAGATGAATGGAAGATAGCATTCTGGAACTAAGTATGGGCACTTTGAATATGTAGTTTTGCCATTTGGCTTCAAAAATGCTCTAGCTGTCTTTCAACGTATGATGAATGATATCTTTCAAGAATATTTAGATAATTTTTTGGTAATATATCTCGACGATATCTTGATATTCTCCAAGAATCTAGAGGATCATGAATATCACGTAAAGATAGTCGTAGAAAAACTAAGAGAAGAATTTTTATATGCAAAATTGAAGAAGTGATCTTTCCATCGCACAAGAGTGGATTTTTTAGGATACATTGTATCCGAGATAGAGATCTTTATGGACCCTAAGAAGATTGAGACAATCCTTGATTAGCAACCACCTTCATGTGTTCGATATGTATAATGTTTTCTAGGGTTTTCCAATTTTTATAGGATATTCATTAGAGATTACTCCAAGGTAGTGGAGCATCTTACCAAGCTTACAAGAAGCTCAAAATTCTCATGGACCGAAGAAGCAAAAAAAGCCTTTCATATGTTGAAATCAGCATTGACTACTTCTCCAATTCTAGTTCATCCTGATTCTAGCAAGCCCTTCTTCCTAGAGACAGATGCATCAGATTTTTCCTTAAGAGACCATTCTATCCCAATATGGAGATGATGGACACCTTCATCCAGTTGCATATCATTCAAGGAAATTTTACCCTCAAAAGATTAATTATGAAATCCATGATAAATAACTTCTTGCCATAGTGGATGGATTCGATTTCTAGTGTCATCGATTAGAAGGAGCAACTCATAAAGTTACTGTGCATATAGATCACAAGAACCTAGAGTATTTTATCAACATCAGCATTCTCAATAGAAGGCAATCTCGATGGACTAACATTTTATTTAGGTTCGACCTTGTCATCACATACCATCCACGACATCAACAATGTAAGTCAGATGCCTTGTAAAGAAGATCTTAGATTGCATCCAAGAAGGGTGAAAAAGCCTTTGATCAACAAGACAGTGTACTACTCAAGCCTGAGCATCTCCAGATAGCAGCTATCTCTTCAAGCCATCATGAAGATTAAGCCTTGAATCATTTCATCCGTGAGAATCTACTAGGAGATGAATTATTTTTTAATGTTAAGCAAAAAACTCAAGAAGGAAAAATTCAGGAAGTAAATGAATTCCAAGAAAAGGATGGATTACTATTCTATAAGAACCATTTATATGTTCCTCTAGGGAATCCCAAGATCCAAGCACTTCAACAATGTCATACAACCTTGTAGTAGAACATTTTGGAGTAAATAAAACAATAGAACTCATATCAAGGGATTTTTGGTAGCCTCAAATGTGGAACGAAGTCAAAGAATATATCCAATCCTATGATACTTGCAATAGATCTAAGGTACCGGGACATAAACCTCATGGCCTCTTGCAACCCTTAGCTATCCTAGAAAGGCCATGGGTTTCATTATCTATGGATTTCATTACCGATCTATCAAAATCCGATAAGTATGATGCCGTTCTTGTTATAGTGGATAGACTTACAGAGATATCACACTTCATTACAACTGCCAAGGAAATCACAGGTGCAACCATTGTGAGACTTTTTCTCATATATGTATTTAGGCTTCATGGATTGCCTGATGATATTGTCAATGATCAAGGTCCACAGTTCATATCTAGCTTTTGGAACAGTCTATGCAAGCTTCTTGGTGTTCAAGTTAAATTACCTACAACCAATCATCCACAGACTCATCGACAAACAGAATGGGTGAATCAAGTCCTAGAACAATATCTCCATTATACCATAAACTATCATCAAAATGATTGGTTCGAGCTTTTACCCCTTTGCAAAGTTTTCCTATAACAATAGTGTTCATACATCTACGGAGCAGACTCCCTTCTTTGCAAATTATAGACAATATCCGGGATGGATATAGAACTCTCAAATCATGTGAAGAACCCAACTGTTAGATTAAGGCCCCATACCTCATGGACATTAACAAAGAACTCAAGAAAGACATCCATAAAGCTTAAGAAAAATATAAGTATTATGTAGATCAACATCATGTTCATAATCCATCATATCAAATGGGGGATAAAGTGTGGTTACATAGAAATAATTTGCAAACCTCAAGACCTTTTGCAAAGCTAGACCATCAAAGATTTGATCTGTTCACCATCTTGACCAAGATAAATCTAGTCAACTTCAAGTTCCAGTTACCAAGTACCATGAGAATACATCGAGTTTTTCATGTCTCCATATTGGAACCATATCAAATTTGACCATTGAGAGGGGAGAGACCTAGTCCTTCACCACCTATCCAGATTGATAATCATGAAGAATTCGAAGTTAAGCATGTCCTAGATTTGAGTATATACCGAGAAAGATTGAAGTACCTTATTCATTGAAAAGGGTGTGACATCAGCGATCGTACTTGGGAACTTGTAGAAAACCATCAGAGACCACGAATCAAGGTTCAAGAATTCCATAAGAGAAATCCAATGAAGCTGAGAGCAAAGAACATGACCACTTCTCATGGAACTCGTCACTTGAGGGGGAGGTGATGTTATGGACAAAGGAAATCATCCTGAACCTTAGATTCCGTGTGAATTCTATATGCCAGGATTGGTTCAGAATTAAAAGAAATCAATGCTTCGGGTGTCTATTTGGGATTGGAGGAAATAGATTCTCACTACCTTGAGGTTCTAGGGTTTCAACAGAGAATAGTGTTGTAAATGTATTTAAACCATGATCATAAGGGAATAAAGATTCTGAAGTAATTTTATTTTTAATGATTTCGGCTTCTATATTTTCGTTACTATCAATTGCAGAAGGAAGCAAAGTTCCTATAATTAAGTTTTCTAATTCTAGATTCTTAGTATTAGAATCGTTTGAGGATTCTAGATTAGAACTACTCATAGACCCTGATTCTTTAGACATACGAAAAAAAAAGTAAACATCACAACAATATAGAGAAGTTCGAAATCAATTTATTTAAACCTATACAAATTATATTAAAAATTGGAAGTGCTAGAGATCTTTAAGTTTAAGCTTATACAAAAGCTAATACAATTCTCTTTATGATTAAACCTATACAACTTAATAAACAATCTTCAATATTGTATTTTTGTGATTCTGAAATCTCGCTTGTTCGTATTCTCGTATTCTCCAATGACCTGCAGAGAGACATTAGATCAAAAAACTATGAACTACTTATATTTATAGTTAAATAATTACTAAGAAGAACTAAAAGTTAGTCTTAGTTAATTGGTTAGTCTAACTAGTTCATTAACTAGTTTAACTAACTAGTTATCATGCATACAAACATTAACTAAAGTATATTTAGAGTTAGACTAGAACTAACTAAAGTTTCATTTTTCCTACGTAAGTAATTCTTTTTTGTTTTATTTGAATGATATTTAATAAATAATTTTAGATTAAAATATTTACATAAACTAACATTTATTATATTAATTCCTTTAGTTTATTAATTAAAATTTATATTACCTTACCTTAAATATAATAATAAGATATTTAAGTTATCATATAATATATCATATAATGACACCAATATAAATAGGTTTTTTAACATTATAAAAACTTATAACTGTTGATTCTATAGAAGTTAAAATACCCCATACCCCTTCACATGATTTCATAGATATAGTTGATTACATTCACATGCCTTTTCTCATAAATTTGCATGGGTAAACACTTATGGTTAATATTCATGCTCTTATAATGAAGATGCACTCTCTAAATGTATTATGGTTCTATTCATATGGTACCAAATATTAAACCTCATAGACTAACATAAGCATACTTACAACATATTATCACACATGCACATATATGATCACTTATGGAAAACAACTCATGGGCTTAATAAAAAATATAAGATGAAGAGTAAGAGTAAGAATCAATTATCCTTTCATTCTACATATAATTTCTTCTTTTTCCTGTAGGTACTCAAGAGAAAAGGTTAGTCATTTTGAACCAGTGAATTAAAATTTATGTGAGAGAGATATCAATTAATCAACTTTAAATCAAAATATTTTTATTTTTCCATATGACAATTACAATGAGGAAATCCTTCCGACATCTGCCCCCACCAAACCTGCACATCGCCCTCGATGGGCCAACCTGCAGTTCAATAGGAAAGCAGTATCAAATTCTTTTGAAAAATATTTCTTGAACTATTTTCAAACTCTTTTGAAATATGCTCCTAAAGGTAAGTACATCTTCTGATAGTTAAGAAAAACCTTTTTTGTTAAATTATGCAAACTTGAATCATAAACGTTTTCGTTCAATGCATGAAATTGAAAACAAGTTTTAGAAAGTCCCATAGAAATCAATCAGACAGTTGTGATACTTGCTCTTCTATTAACCCGTTCAAAAGTAATAAATATTTTATATAAATGGTCTATCCCTCACTCCCTAGCTACTCATCAAAAGATGCATCTAACTAATTCCTCTATAGCATAAATCCGCCTCATATTGCCCATATAGAATTTCAGAAGTGGTTTCGAGACCACAACTGAACATGATAACTTTTTTTCTTCTTTACTTTACTTTCTTCCTTTTTCTTTTTCTTTTTTTAATTTTCTTTATCTCATCTTGCGATAGCCATTAATATACTGCTTGATGTTCTCATTTTTCTCTTTTCTTAATTTTTCTTCGCAATTTTTTTTTTGTTTAAGGGGAAAGGCTTAACCCCTATTCACAGCAGAGGTTCTAGAGGAATGCTATATTGGGAACTAGGATCTCATTGGCGACATGGTTTGGAAGTTAAGGTAGCCTACCTATATAAAATACACTTACTTCTACTAGGAGTCGCAAGGCAAGTGTTCCCTCTCCTATCCTTATGAAAGCCATAGGATCTCTAATTCTTATCCTCTCTTCATACACATCCCTACTTCAGTTTTAAATTCATTGTTTCATAATTTTAAAAATCTTCCTTTCCTATCAAAAAGATGTACATATCTACTCATGAAATGCATCAATAAAAAATCATATTAACAACTTAGAAAATAAGTGAAGTTTAGAACTCCATCACCTGATCATTTTTATTCTTCTTCATCGTCGTTCTCCAAGAAGTCTTCGTCCAATTCAAATTTATTGCTTTCTCTTCTTCTAAAAATCTTGATTCTTTTTCCCGCAATCAAATTCTTTGACATAGAACCATCAAATTCACGTAATTTATATGTACCTGTTTCTTAAACTGAAACAACAACATAAGGTCCGAACCAACGTTTAGTTAGTTTCTGACGTGCATCGTATTGAGTATCAGACGTACTATCATACATAAGCACCCAGTCACCACTTTCTATTGGTTGCGGTCTTAGTCTATGTTTCTTATCAAAATATGATTTATTTTTCAATCTAGATGTTTTAATTTTTTTATTGCTTCTTTAAGATTTTCATTTCCTTGCTTTAATTGCTTAATTCTAAGTGCTTATAAGTCCTCTCTTGAAACGTTATCTTTCCAACCTAAACTCATCCAATTAATTATCTGAGTATGAATGGGAAATAATGGTTTCTGACAATACATAAGTTCAGCCGGCATAAAACCAATTGTTCTCGTGTACGTCATTCTATCAGCCCAAAGAGCAAATGGGAGATATTTTGGCCATTGACCAATATCTCCGTGGCAAGCTTTTGAAATAGACTTCACTATGGAAGGATGGCCTCGTTCAATTTTACCATTTTCTTCTGGGTTATAGGCAGTCGTAAGAGACAATCGAATTCCATGTTGTGCAAAGAATTCTCTCGCCTCTCTTGCATCTAACTCACCTCTATCCGCTACTACTTTTTCTATATATCCAAATCTGGATAATACTTCTTCTAAAAGGAATACGCATACATTATAAGTAGTATTGGAACGAAGCTCTCTACCCTCGACATGATTTGTCAAATCCTCTCGCGCAATGTATCTCATACCATCATTGCTTTTAGGCATGGTCGCAAGATCAACTACCCTTTTGTAATGAATACAATGTGGATAGGTCGGGTGAAGAGGATCTCTATGCTTGATAGAGGAATGTAACTGACACGTACTACAAGTGCTCACAAATTCTTTAACAGTTACATACATCCTCGGCCACCAGTAGCTTTCCATAATTTTTTCATATGTAGCTACAAATCCTTTATGACCAGCCCAAAGGCTTTCCTGCATCTCTTGCATAACTTGCACTTAAAAAACCTTCAAACCTAGTACTCTTTGAGGATTTCGAACCTTATCTCTAGCGTGTCTCCAAAGATATCCATCTTTCAAGAAGAAGTTGAAAGACTTCTTCCTGATGTTCCGGAATCGATTAGAAGACCAGCTTGAGGAAGGCTGAAATGAACTCAGATAGTTTCCTATATCTCGCCATTCTCCTTCATAATCGATTTCTTTAAATCTTTCATACGTATAGGTAGATGTTTCATAATTCATTAAATTAATATGATTATTTAATGCTTCACTATTTTTATCGAATTTTGCTCTTGAAAGCATATCAGCAACAGTGTTATGTTTACCAGCTATATGTACAAAAGCAAGATTAATGAATTTAATATAGGCTATCCATCGAAGCATGGCTATATCTGGAGATGAACATTTAGCTATTAAACCTATTAATGGAAGACAATCGGTCTCTACTATTACATTAGCGCCTATAAAGTATTCTTTATCTGTTTTTAAAGCTGTAACTAATCCCCATAATTCTCTCTTAATTTGCGGGTAATTCTTTTGAGTATGATGATGAATCTTTGCTCCAAAGCGAACTGCGTACCTTTGCTCCTTCTCATCGTCCTACCCAATGACCCAGCCTATACCAATAGGACTAGTGCCAACGGTTAGGATTACAGGCTTATTTCCTGTATAGTCAATACGTTTCAATACAGGAGCATTGATAAGCAATTGCTTTAGGCGCCTCATAGTTCTAGAATGCTCATTAGTCCAAAAGAATTTCTTTCTTTTTCTCAATAAATCATAAAGCGGATTCGGTACATGAGCAAAATGAGGGATCCAGATGACATAGAAAACACATGCACCTAAGAATCTCCTTACTTCACTTACATTGCGACATCTCTCAGAAATCTTACTAATGGCATCAACTTTTGTTGGATAGGGTCTACGACCGTAATGGCCACATAAATGCCCAACTATTAGCACTTCATTAACACCAAAAGTTGATTTCTCTAGCGAGAAAGTTAGTCCAAGCTCTTCAAATCTTTCAAATATCTTTTCACAATCTGAAATATGGCTGGAAACAAACTTTCTACAACCAGATGAATCTAAGCTTTCATCCTTTTCTTTTTCCACACATCCTTTTATTGGAATGTCATCAATAAAAGGCATTGTTACTTTTGGGATCAAGTCATGTAGGACCAGATTCATAGCATTCATCATGTGTGCCACAGAATTCGTGGCTCCTTGTGGTAAAGTACACATGCATACCAATCCCAAAGGAGTCTTCATTGTGGTCACATCTCGACTCTCAATTTCTAATTGAAACTCATCATACCCTGAATACAGGTCTCCCATTGAATAGATAGAGTGACCGACAAATGCCTCGGCAAACTCATCTACAATGGGACCTGTTCCTAGATTTCTAATAGTGACTTTATTCACAGGCTGCAAATCCTGAATAAAGCGTAGCTTCCCGCTCTTTTTCGGTACCGTGAACCACCTATTAGAGTATGGTGCTGAGGATGGTTCCAAGATTCTCATGATAATCTTCTCCTTTAACAATCTCATTAGCTCAGGTAAATGGGCCTTTGGGACTGGAATCGGATGAAGATTCCAAGGAATATGTGGTACTGTAAAAATAATCATTCGAGCTACTAACTTTGGATCTGCACATCCTATCTCGTGTGGAAATAAAGAAAAAGCTTTACCATGACGAACAATCATCTTGCTAAACTACTCTTTTTCAATTTGAGAAAGAAATTCATCACCGAATTTAATAAGCTTCTTACTCTCATCAGTGAATATGTGACCTATCTTAGATCGATCTCTAAGAATAGGATCTTTTGATACTCGACGAAGTATGTCATGACTATCTTTGGGTAAGGGTTGAGCTATAGGCTTTTTTTTCTTTTCTACAGTCTTGTATTTGGTTTCTATGCTAACTTCATGTTCTAAGAAGAATTCACTAATAATCTCATACTCTTGAATACAGTTAAGAATTATCAGATTTGATTCAAAATTTTCATGAGAAACACTTTCTAGCTCTTCTAATAAAGTGCAACTTTTTGATAATTCAATTATACACTCAATTTTCTCGTCACTTGAAATTAATCCAGTTTGTCTAAAATATTTTTCAGTTTGTTTTCTAAATGTTTTTGAAAGGTTTTCTTTAGTAATACAATGCAAGCTAGTTGTAGGAGTACAAATTAGATAATTTTCAAATTTATGTTCATTGATAGGCGAGATATCAAAACAACGTCCACTATTGTCTCTCTCAATAGTGGAGTCTAGCAGAAATTTTGATCATAGTAAGCCCCATATTCACTTACAATCAGTGGATCATCACAAACATGACTGATAGAGTCAATGGGATTTCTTCTTAAGCTCTTTCTATTTCTAGTATGGTTCGGGTAAACCGTCATAACTTGCAAAGATTCCATCCCTAATTTGGATCGAATTCTTGCATATGTTGATCCGTCATTCATTGCTTTTGTTTTCATTCTCATTTCAGCTATAAATGGCTGTCCAAGGATCACTTCATACGAACAATTATCTTGAACAAAGAAGTGAAACTCTTCTCGAACACCACCTATCATAATAGGCACATTCGCACATGCTCCTAACAAAATTCCAGAGCCATTGTCAGTTGTTGTCATCCGCCAACCATGCTCTTTATCAATTGGCCATCTAAATTTATCAAAGAACTTTTTTGAAATCACGTTTATCTCTGACCCCGAGTCAATGAGAGCCAAAGCTAAACAAGAATCTTTCTCATCTCCAATTCTAATCTTCACTTCTGGTGTGCCTCTTGCCCAGAAGGTAGAATTGTATTTACTTTCACTCTTTAACATTTCTTCATCAAGTTGTATAGGTCCTAGAAAATTTCTATTTACACTTCGTGTTGTAAATTCTTCATCATCCTCATGGTCACTTTCACTTAATGTAACTGCATCATTCATAGCTAAGCTTCTGCCACATCTTGCATGTCCTCGTCTTGTGGCAAAGGAAAGCGTCTTCTTCTAATAAGTCGAATAAAACTATCCTTGAACTCCGGTTTCGCAATGGAAAACACTTGCTCAAGTGACATCGTTACTTGAGTTTTTAGAAGAATGTCATTTAAAATCTCCCTAGCATCATTTTTCTTTTCAAGCTCAGAAATCATAATAGCACGTGGAGCTCTTCTTCCTTTCTTCTTTCCTTTCTCTTCATTTTGTTTTTTATCCTCTTTATTTTCAGGTTTAGAAGTTTCTAATTTCTTTTTTTCTTCTTGCAATTGAACTTTTCATTGGTCGGCTTTTTGCCTTCCTTTATCATTTTTCTCTTCTCTTCTTGAGATAAATTGGATTCATCAAATTGAGCTTTCTTGTCAGTTTTCTTTTCATCTTCTCTTGTTTGCTTCCTAGTTACCCTTCTATCACCTTCTTCTATATCATCCTGTTGATCTTCTCATCTCCATTTCTCCTAAACATTAGCAATGTGAGAAAAGACAGAAGATTGATCTACAAGAGTTTTAAGTAAAAATTAGATTTCCTAGATACGAAAGAAAAAATACTCTTTAAATGCTAATATGAAAGTGCTTAAATCCTAGTGTAGATGAAAAGAGCTTTTCTTTTATGTGTGTAGACTAAAAATAAAGAACTTAAAATAAACACCTTACTTGATGATATTTTTGTTGAAGAGGTTCAAAAGTGAACATTTAAACAAACTTAAACACAAACTAAAGTGACTGTAAATATCTCTTAATTCTCTTGAATGTTGATGGGGGGGGGTTTTGAAGCGACGAAGCTCTACCAATTGGAAATCCTTCTCCCACGGTTTTGTCACAACTTCAATCTTCAATTTTTTTGCATACAAGAAGAAAACAAAATTAGAGATTTAAATCAAAAGTAAAGATGCAACGTAAGTCCTAGGCACACTATCGTCACGCTTCACGTCAGGTTCACCAAGTTGTTGGAGCTAAAGGTACAGTCGGTGGATCATGACGACCGCCAAAATTAACGGTGCACGTCGGGTGCTTAGAGCAAACTCAGGTATAGTAGAGACGCATGAAAACTTAAAAAAATAATGAGTAGTTTCATTGAAACCATATCCTCGTGTCAAAAAAAATCTTAGTCATCAGGCTCATCATCATTCAAAAGGTAATTTGTAACCTATCATTTATCGAAAATTAAGAAGGGATGAATCAACAATGGATGCCATTTCTACTCATGAGAAAAATTATCGAAAAGAACGGGAATCGATTCAGATAATAAGCATGGATTGTACACCTTCATAAGCATTCATACATTGTATTCAATCATATGCACATTTGTGAAACAACAGTGTTTTGTATGAGATTCAATCATTAGCTCAGGTAAATGAGCCTTTGGGACTGGAAACGGACGAAGATTCCAAGGAATATGTGGTACTGTAAAAATAATCATTCGAGCTACTAACTTTGGATCTGCACATCCTATCTCGTGTGGGAATAAAGAAAAAGCTTTACCATGACAAACAATCATCTTGGTAAACTGCTCTTTTTCAATTTGAGAAAGAAATTCATCACCGAATTTAATAAGTTTCTTACTCTCATCAGTGAATATGTGACCTATCTTAGATCGATCTCTAAGAATAGGATCTTTTGATACTCGACGAAGTATGTCATGACTATCTTTGGGTAAGGGTTGAGCTACAGGCTTTATTTTCTTTTCTACAGTCTTGTATTTGGTTTCTATGCCAACTTCATGTTCTAAGAAGAATTCACTAATAATCTCATACTCTTGAATAGAGTTAAGAATTATCAGATTTGATTCTAGATTTTCATGAGAAACGCTTTCTAGCTCTTCTAATAAAGTAGAACTTTTTGAAATCACGTTTATCTCTGACCCCGAGTCAATGAGAGCCAAAGCTAAACAAGAATCTTTCTCATCTCCAATTCTAATCTTCACTTCTGGTGTGCCTCTTGCCCAGAAGGTAGAATTGTATTTACTTTCACTCTTTAACATTTCTTCATCAGGTTGTATAGGTCCTAGAAAATTTCTATTTACACTTCCTGTTGTAAACTCTTCATCATCCTCATGGTCACTTTCACTTAATGTAACTGCATCATTCATAGCTAAGCTTCTGCCACATCTTGCATGTCCTCGTCTTGTGGCAAAGGAAAGCACCTTCTTCTAATAAGTCGAATAAAACTATCCTTGAACTCCGGTTTCCCAATGGAAAACACTTGCTCAAGTGACATCGTTACTTGACTTTTTAGAAGAATGTCATTTAAAATCTCCCTAGCATCATTTTTCTTTTCAAGCTCAGAAATCATAATAGCACGTGGAGCTCTTCTTCCTTTCTTCTTTCCTTTCTCTTCATTTTGTTTTTTATCCTCTTTATTTTCAGGTTTAGAAGTTTCTAATTTCTTTTGTTCTTCTTGCAATTGAATATTTTCATTGGTCGGCTTTTTACCTTCCTTTATCATTTTTCTCTTCTCTTCTTGAGATAAATTGGATTCATCAAATTGAGCTTTCTTGTCAGTTTTCTTTTCATCTTCTCTTGTTTGCCTCCTAGTTACCCTTCTATCACCTTCTTCTATATCATCCTGTTGATCTTCTCGTCTCCGTTTCTTCTCAACATTAGCAATGTGAGAAAAGACAGAAGATTGATCTACAGGAGTTTTAAGTAAAAATTAGATTTCCTAGATACAAAAGAAAAAATACTCTTTAAATGCTAATATGAAAGTGCTTAAATCCTAGTGTAGATGAAAAGAGCTTTTCTTTTATGTGTGTAGACTAAAAATAAAGAACTTAAAATAAACACCTTACTTGATGATATTTTTGCTGAAGAGGTTCAAAAGTGAACGTTTAAACAAACTTAAACACAAACTAAAGTGACTGTGAATATCTCTTAATTCTCTTGAATATTGATGGGAGGGGGGGTTTGAAGCGACGAAGCTCTACCAATTGGAAATCCTTCTCCCACGGTTTTGTCACAGCTTCAATCTTCAATTTTTTTGTATACAAGAAGAAAACAAAATTAGAGATTTAAATCAAAACTAAAAATGCAACGTAAGTCCTAAGCACACTATCGTCACGCTTCACGTCGGGTTCACCAAGTTGTCGGAGCTAAAGGTACAGTCGGTGGATCATGACAACCACCAAAATTAACGGTGCACGCCGGGTGCTTAGAGCAAACTCAGGTATAGTAGAGACGCATGAAAACTTAGAAAAATAATGAGTAGTTTCATTGAAACCATATCCTCGTGTCAAAAAAAATCTTAGTCATCAGGCTCATCATCATTCAAAAGGTAATTTGTAACCTATCATTTATCGAAAATTAAGAAGGGATGAATCAACAATGGATGCCAATTCTGCTCATGAGAAAAATTATCGAAAAGAACGGGAATCGATTCAGATAATAAGCATGGAGTGTACACCTTCATAAGCATTCATACATTGTATTCAATCATATGCACATTTGTGAAACAACAGTGTTTTGTATGAGATTCAATCATTAGCTCAGGTAAATGAGCCTTTGGGACTGGAAACGGACGAAGATTCCAAGGAATATGTGGTACTGTAAAAATAATCATTGGAGCTACTAACTTTGGATCTGCACATCCTATCTCATGTGGGAATAAAGAAAAAGCTTTACCATGACGAATAATCATCTTGGTAAACTGCTCTTTTTCAATTTGAGAAAGAAATTCATCACCAAATTTAATAAGCTTCTTACTCTCATCAGTAAATATGTGACCTATCTTAGATCGATCTCTAAGAATAGGATCTTTTGATACTCGACGAAGTATGTCATGACTATCTTTGGGTAAGGGTTGAGCTACAAGCTTTATTTTCTTTTCTACAGTCTTGTATTTGGTTTCTATGCTAACTTCATGTTCTAAGAAGAATTCACTAATAATCTCATACTCTTGAATAGAGTTAAGAATTATCAGATTTGATTCAAAATTTTCATGAGAAACACTTTCTAGCTCTTCTAATAAAGTGAAACTTTTTGAAATCACGTTTATCTCTGACCCCGAGTCAATGAGAGCCAAAGCTAAACAAGAATCTTTCTCATCTCCAATTCTAATCTTCACTTCTGGTGTGCCTCTTGCCCAGAAGGTAGAATTGTATTTACTTTCACTCTTTAACATTTCTTCATCAGGTTGTATAGGTCCTAGAAAATTTCTATTTACACTTCCTGTTGTAAATTCTTCATCATCCTCATGGTCACTTTCACTTAATGTAACTGCATCATTCATAGCTAGGCTTCTGTCACATCTTGCATGTCCTCGTCTTGTGGCAAAGGAAAGCATCTTCTTCTAATAAGTCGAATAAAACTATCCTTGAACTCCGGTTTCGCAATGGAAAACACTTGCTCAAGTGACATCGTTACTTGACTTTCTAGAAGAATGTCATTTAAAATCTCCCTAGCATCATTTTTCTTTTCAAGCTTAGAAATCATAATAGCACGTGGAGCCCTTCTTCCTTTCTTCTTTCCTTTCTCTTCATTTTGTTTTTTATCCTCTTTATTTTCAGGTTTAGAAGTTTCTAATTTCTTTTGTTCTGCTTGCAATTGAACATTTTCATTGGTCGGCTTTTTGCCTTCCTTCATCATTTTTCTCTTCTCTTCTTGAGATAAATTCAATTCATCAAATTGAGCTTTCTTGTCAGTTTTCTTTTCATCTTCTCTTGTTTGCCTCCTAGTTACCCTTCTATCACCTTCTTCTACATCATCCTGTTGATCTTCTCGTCTCCGTTTCTCCTCAACATTAGCAATGTGAGAAAAGACAGAAGATTGATCTACAGGAGATTTCCATGCGGTCTTGTACATTATCTCGTCTCTAGCTCGTACTAGTGCCTCTATTGAATATGGATTTTGGCTAGGCATTGAAGAAGACCTATCCTCGACCGGCTCTAGTCTTGCAGTCGAAGTACTGGCAGTTGCATCTGAGACTGTTAAATTTTCGTAAAGCTTTTTCATTCCACCTTTGCCCCAATTGACAGAAAAAGGAAGACGTGACCTAAAGTCACATAATCTTCTATCTATTTCCACAACTAATTGATTCGCCTTAGCACTTTTTAATTCTTCACAAGCAAATGACGCATGCTCCAGACTATCACACCAAACACAGCGCTTCACGCTAGTCCCTCTTTTCTCATTAGTTCTTTGAAAAGGTGGCTGTACAACAACCTGAGGAGCTTGCTGTGGTACTGGCTGAAAGACTGGTTGTAGTGGAACATACTGAGGCATAACTTGTTGAATAAGTGGTACTTGCCCTGCACCACTACTGCTAGCCCCTGGATCATTAAAGCTCATGGAGTAAACTTGTTTATTTAAATTAGCAACCTCTTTTGAAAGAGATGCCTGCATGTTCATGACATTCTCCATTTGTTTACATAGAATATCCAATTGAAATTCTATGGGAGCTTTAGTGGCAGCTGCATTATTAACCGTGGCCGTAGTAGCAGGCATTGGCATATCAACTTGCCTTATAGCAGGAGTCTCTCTAGGCTGCAAAGCATTAGGTCTTGAATATAAAATCGTTTGCCTTTGCTTCATTTGAGCAACAGCCTCTATCTCTTTTTTTACTTTCTTCCAGTCATCAGTTAGCTCATATCTTTTCCCTGGCTCCTCTATTCGTCTCTCAATTTCAGCTCTATCCTCAGGATTAAGTATCTTAAGAAAATATATAATCACATCTGGATTAATAGCATTTCTATCATCTTCAGGAAGTTGAGCCAAACGTCTCATAAACTCAGCATGAAGATGAGTTAAAGACTCATTGCTCTTAACAGTGTTTAACCAACATAGAAAACCTTCTCGACTGTGCTGGCTAAAATCCTCGAGGTAGAACATTTTATGAAGTTCCTTTCTAAATTCTTCCCAAGGTTTTTCATCGTGTTCTTGTATAGATTCTAGAATTGAGCTAGAAACTACACGTCCAAAGTATTTCACTAGTACATCTTCAGGTAATCCCTCGATTTGCACTTGCTCCTCAAATGCATCCAGGTATTCCGTAATATTTAATCCAGTAAATTTTCCTTTCTCTTTTAGAATAGCTTGGACTGTACGTATCCCTTGCTTTTCTATCATCATGTTCTTAAACATCTCCTCCATCTTGCGTTCTTGATAACGTTTCGAATGGAGAAGAAGTTTCCTAATTGTCGGCTCTAATTGCTCTCTAAATTGTCTAAATCTATCACTAGTTGATAAAGCCAGGGATGGCTTTACCCTAACCCTAGGATTTACTAAATCTAATTTTCTTTTTCAAAAATAATTTTGATTTCAAAAACCTAAATTTATCTCTTTTATTCAATAACCTAATAAAGTAGTTTTTATAAATTTTATTGATTTAAGTCATTTAGTTTAATATTAATTTTCTTTTAAAAAAATTTATTTGGGAAAATAAAAGCATTAACTATAAATCAAAAGTAACCTAAATTTAAACTATTTTTATATTAAAAGCTTTTCTTTTTATGCAATAAAAATAAAGCAAACAATCTTTCTTTTTTAAAACTTAAAATCTTTTTTTTTTGATGATGCAAAAAAAAATAATGGCTTTTTCTACAATGCAGATATTTAAATGTTTTAAGTAAAAATTAGATTTCCTAGATACAAAAGAAAAAATACTCTTTAAATGCTAATATGAAAGTGCTTAAATCCTAGTGTAGATGAAAACAGCTTTTCTTTTATGTGTGTAGACTAAAAATAAAGAACTTAAAATAAACACCTTACTTGATGATATTTTTGCTGAAGAGGTTCAAAAGTGAATGATTAAACAAACTTAAACACAAACTAAAGTGACTGTGAATATCTCTTAATTCTCTTGAATGCTGATGGGGGGGGGGGGTTTGAAGCGACGAAGCTCTATCAATTGGAAATCCTTCTCCCACGGTTTTGTCACAGCTTCAATCTTCAATTTTTCTGTATACAAGAAGAAAACAAAATTAGAGATTTAAATCAAAACTAAAAATGCAACGTAAGTCCTAGGCACACTATCGTCACGCTTCACGTCGGGTTCACCAAGTTGTCGGAGCTAGAGGTACGGTCGGTGGATCAGGACGACCGCCAAAATTAACGGCGCACGCCGGGTGCTTAGAGCAAACTCAGGTATAGTAGAGACGCATGAAAACTTAGAGAAATAATGAGTAGTTTCATTGAAACCATATCCTCATGTCAAAACAAATCTTAGTCATCAGGCTCATCATCATTCAAAAGGGAATTCGTAACCTATCATTTATCGAAATTTAAGAAGGGATGAATCAACAGTGGATGCCATTTCTGCTCATGAGAAAAATTATCGAAAAGAATGGGAATCGATTCAGATAATAAGCATGGAGTGTACACCGTCATAAGCATTCATACATTGTATTCAATCATATGCAGATTTGTGAAACAACAGTGTTTTTGTATGAGATTCTTTGATCAAAAGGGAACACAAATTTTATCCCTTTATTTTCAAGGCAACAATAAAAAGACGTTATAGATTTTATATTCGAAACATATTGTACAGTAGATACTTTTTCAGACCATATTGTATAGTAGATATCTTTTTTACTTATTGAGTATATCGTTACTTATAATCATCGATATAATCATCTTATCTAATTGTTATGATTCAACCAACATCATAATTTAAACAACATCTCACAAATTTTTAACTAAGTGTAGAATTCAAATATAAATTAGTATCAACTGAATACCTTACAAAGTACGAGAGATATACCCAAGTGAGAAAATATACGTGAATGATCATTGAAATGACTGCCCAAGTCAAATTACAAAAGATCTATGCATTATTGAACTTTCCACCTCATTGGAACAGTGTTAGTAAACCCTGTCAATCAATGATCAGACAACCAATTGACTCATTCATACAACCTTATCAATAGTATTCCTTCAGCGCATGTAAATGAACATGGAGTCAAAAGTTCAAATATATGACATGATTACTCCAGAGTATCTCACTAGGGTCCCAAATCATGCTTCCATGAACATAAGATAGGAACGTTCACCAAAGTCATTTGTCCAACCTATTTTGAGTAATACACATATGCATATCGGGTCAAAACAAAAACACACATTTCCAGAAAATATTTTGACATCACAAGGTTCACTTACAGAAATTGTTGATACGCAATCCACTTTCAATGAACAGTTCTGTTAGTTTGATGCAAATTGCCATTTGCAAGAATGTGTTTGCATAGATCAAGAACATTTCTTCGTTCTTGAAATTTGCGTGAAAAAAAAAACTTTATCATCAAACTGTCTTCGGTTTGCCAAAATTATCATCTAGACGATCTTGGAAAAGAAAAGGGGAGCATTATGGTGTGCTCATTTCGTAGTGGTTTAATTGCTCTCTCTCTCTCATCTTTTCTAGATCATTACACAGTTACTTGGCAGAGCCCGTAGAGTGGTTCTCTCTCTCTCTCTTCTTTTTCTCTCTCTCTCACTCTCTCTCTCACTCTCTTCTTTTTCTCTCTCTCTCTCTTTCATCTTTCTCTCTCTCTCACTCTCTTCTTTTTCTCTCTCTCTCTCTCTCTTTCATCTTTTCTAGATCTTTACACAGTTACTTGGCAGAGCCCGTAGAGTGGTTCTCTCTCTCTCTCTTCTTTCTCTCTCTCTCACTCTCTCTCTCTCTCTCTCCCTCTCTCTCTCTCTCTCTCACTCTCAGATGGGTAAATCCTTGCTCCTTATTGAAGAACCTATAGGGAGATACCACAAAAAAAATTGAGCACGTATAGATACGAACATTACAACAATCGGGATATAGTTCGTTAAAATGTGCATGCAGTAAAATATGAAGTTCTCCGCGTTTCGATTTGCATATTGCTCATGTCCTTGTAGCTAATCAAACAAGGAAACAAACCATGATTTTTGAGATGCAAGAATGAAATTTTGTATACCGCAAGGTAGGACATTTCCGCTAACTCAATAAAAAAAAATTTCCAAACACAGAGATCATGCAAGAGAATGCTCAGATGCAAAGTCTTGCGGTAGTCGGTGTACATTGGACAAGAGAAATCATGATGACAAGTTACAAACAAAATGCACGATTCACTAAAAGTTTAGGAGTACTATCTAATCAAGAAACACACTGATTTTTTTTTAGTGCACGCAATACAAAATCAAGCTGCTGAACTGAAAAGCAACAAACGAATACTCACTAAACTTTGCAGACTCATCTTTCCCTTTATGCCCTTTCGCCTAGCCGAGTGCCATGCAAGTTTTCGCTAGTTCTGAAAGGCCCTGTTCAGGATACTCACTAAACTTTGCAGACTCATCTTTCCCTTTATGCCCTTTCGCCTAGCCGAGTGCCATGCAAGTTTTCGCTAGTTCTGAAAGGCCCTGTTCAGGGTTGCCTTTATGTAAATATAAAAGACGAAGCTTTTTCCAAATAGGTTGATCCTGAGTCTTGTAGCATGTGCGCGAATTCTTCAGCAGACAGACAGATTTGAGTATGAAATCTCGTAGCGAAAGGGGTAGTTCTTATTTGTTTGACCATTCATCTCTTCGAATCAACTGTATCTTGAGAGTCCCCTTTAATCTTCTGCTCCGCAATAGTAGAATTTGGCGTTGTCCTCTCGTATACGAATCTCTGTCAACATCGCTTAACCTTCCTCTTCTTCAAAAAAATCCTTATCTATCGTCGAAAGAGTCTGTCCGATGTTCAACTCCTCTGATCAATCAGCGCACTTCTCCTCCCTAATTTGCTGGGCATCCTCGTCGACCTCCTCTTCCGCATACATCAGGACATTGATGTCATCGGAGTCAGAGCGTCTGAATCCTCCCCAGTACCTAACAGAATAACCATACATTTCCCCCCTTCGAAAGAAGAGGAGATTCTGTCAGATACGTCTAAAAAATTGGCCTCCCTTCTGTACAGCAGCGCTTCACTTATATCATGCCTCCTGCATGAGATTCCTCCGTTTATCTCTTTCTCATGCAGAACTACCTCTTCCAAGTACGGTTGTATCATACTTTATTTTCCCTTCCCGAATATACTGACCTATTTCTTTGAAGAAGGCATCTCACGTATCATGATAATCAGATATTAGGAATCCCTCCACTCTCAAACTTTTCCCAACAATACGCATTAAGTTCCGCACTGCATAGCGTTCAATGTACTCCTCATTATACTGGGAAATCATGCCACATGCTAATATCCTCCCTTTACTCTTCATGTTTTCTAATGCTGCCTCAAGCATGTGTCCTCCAAGTTTGTCAAAGTACAGGTCGATTCCATTTGGAAACAGCCCATTACACGCTTCAATCACCCTCTCTGAAACTTCCTCAAGTTCTACAGGTGGCTTTGGCCTCAGAAAAGCATGCCAGTAGAACAGCCACTTTGACATTTCTTTATCGAGTCCTTATATGTCAAAGATCTTTGTTGGCTTTGCCCTTGCGATCACGAATCGTAATTATGACGAGACTTTTGGGCCCAGGCCCCCAAGGACGACTGACTAATGCGTTGACGTTGCTTAGCTTGTCATCCACATTATCCAAAATAACTAATGCGTTGACGTTGCTTAGCTTGTCCGCTAAAACAGCTTTCCCATGCGCTACATCATTAATCGTCACATCCTCTATTTTCAACAGATTCACCACAATTTTTTTCTGCACAGCAACCAAGCCCAAGCTGCCTTTATCCTGCACCTCTGCTCTTGTGTGTTCACACTAAAAAATGACCCTTCAAATTTACTATGTATTCTATTATATATTGACATCGCAAGTGTGGTTTTGCCAGCCCCTCCCATTCCCACCAGTCCAAAATTTAATTAAAGTCCCGTAAAAGGCCGAACTTCCTTTTACTAAAAAAAAAGTCATGCATTTTTTCTTTATTTTCCTTACTCATATAATTTAAAACACGCTTTCCCAAATAAAAAGTATGTTCTTTATTTTCTTTCTTTGTTTTTTTGGTGTGGCAAGAGGCCATTAAGAGAGGTACTCTTTCTGCTTCTATCAACTATGGGGTTATTAAGTTGGTTCACAAAAAAGGAGCTAAAGATGACTTAAACAATTGGAGACCTATCTCTTGTCTGCTTCTATCAACTATGGGGTTATTAAGTTGGTTCACAAAAAAGGAGCTAAAGATGACTTAAACAATTGGAGACCTATCTCTTGTCTGACTTCCCTGTACAAAATTTTTGCCTCTCCCTTGGTTAGAAGGCTCAGCCCTATTAGGCACATGATCATTCTTCCTGAGGAGAAAGGCTTCATCAAAGGTAGATATATTTTGGATGCTATTATCTCTATCTGAGAAGGCTTAGATTTTTCTCAAGATAATAAAATTGACACTTTCTTTTTCAAAGCTGATTTTGACAAAGCTTATGATAGAATTGAGTGGGAGTCCTCCACACTCTCTTTGTATCATATGTCCATTAGCATTACAATCTATACTTCATTTTTATTGTTTTATGAACCTTTGTTTTTTGCTATAGTGCATTGAGTAACTCTGCCAAGTGCTCTGAGTCATTTCTCATTATGTGATTACTGATTGTCCAATCCATCAATTTGAACACTATGGTAGAATGTAACGAGCATTTCTAAAAATTCTCATAACAATTCGATACATAAATATTGAGTTATAAGTAAATCTATGTGACAAGGTCTATGTATCATCTTCCTCGTGAAAAGTTAAGATTATCCCCCAAGCTTCTTATGCACATTGCTCTAAGTCTATAGACATCCTAAATTCAAGAAATAACTTGGTATAGCTTGTTGAACACATAATTTAAAGTAGCGCAAAAGGTCTTGGATCAATTGCCACTAGGCTGTGAGCTCTGAGCGAAATACTAAGAGCCTTCTTCGATAAATAAAGGTTTTCTCAAGGACTTTGTATTCAAAACTTATTTGTTTTGACATGAAGTTTTGGGAACGATGCTCCAAAGTACTATAGTGGTTTAAAAATGTGTACTAGAATATTAGGGAGTCTATCGAGGTTCTTTGAAGTTATCAAGGCTGGTCTTCAACAAGTTTCTGCCAAGACCATCTCATCTCTGCATATTATCCATCATCTCTTCATAATATTTGGTTCTTAGAAAACTCCATACTTTTCCACAAGGATATAATAGCATCCAACATGTACGTACCCTTAATGAAGCCTTTTTTCCTAGGAGAATATGATGATTCATTATGGACTAAGTATCCTTTCAAGGATAAAGGACAAGATGTTATAGATGGTGTTAAGACAGGTAACGGGTCTTCAATTGTTGAGGTTATCTTTAGGACGTTATCTTTAGGACGTTTTCTATAAATCAGTTTTGAGTGCTTTTTACATCCGAAAATGCACACATATACTACATAAGGTGAAGAGTCCCCAAGTGCACTGACGAAGTACACATATCGGGTTTAGTGAAGTGGCCTTAAAACCATATCTGGGAAATTCTTCATCAAAGCTTATTGGGGAAATACCTTCACCATAGTGGGAAGTGATGTTTTCGGACAACCGATCCATCCCTTGGAAAACATCGATAGTCAGATTGCAATAGAAATCACACCTTATCTTGGAGTTAGTTCTTCGAGTGTGAAAGCCATCACGGATCAAGCCCTTTCGAGAGTTCTACCACCTTGTCATTGGGGGCGGTTGGCGGTTTATACAATAGAGGCTATGGAAGGCAAGATGTACCAAAGGCCTCAAGACCCGTCGGAGAAGAAATGTCATCGAACACCGCAAAAACAAAAGCAGTAGGAGTTGGGCTACCATAAATCGAAATAGACATATCATAAATCAAATGCAAGTTTTAGTAGTTCGCTAGTTTAATAAAGCATTTCTGAAACCCAACAATAACATGAACTCATGATCACTACAGGTCAATTCAGATTGAGCGCAACCCTTCTTTCCTCCTAGATTACATCCAATGATGAGTGGCCATATGAAGAACTCCGAAATATTGGTTTCTCAAAGACTGGACTCCTTGAGCTATTTCACCTCCATGTCATGGAAGGGACCCCCCCCCCCCCCCCCCCCCCCGGCGGCCCAAAGCCTGTTTTCCTACCACATCATATTTTAGTGAATATTTGAGCTTGACAATTCCGTCTCCCATTGTGAATGCATACTCGGACGAACTCACGAATATCTAAATACTCCAGCTGGAACAGTCCCATATTACGCTTTCGTTCTGGAACACAATGGTGAAAGGGGCTTACGTAATTAGAAAATGTATAAATAAAAGGAAACATTGTTTAGAGATATGGAATACTGTTAATATATCACATAAATAAAAGAACATCTTTTTGTGTATATTATCATAGATCAGAAGGCTTGTTTTTTGTTTTTTAAGCGAGTTGATTTATGACAGAAAAATGTATAGGAACTTATGTGCCTATTTTAATATAGAAGATTCTGAATGGCTTGATTAAAAATATATCTAAGCCTCCTGAGTTTTTTTGTCTCCAAGAGCTAACGATTGGAGGTTCCAAACTCTCCTCTCACTTAAAAATCATTGCTCCTTATTATGTCCAGTTTTTTTATAGATCATCATCAGGGTAAAGGAGGAGTAGCTTTGGGTATTACCTCTTCCTTGAATGATCTTGTCAAAGAGGTAGTGAAAAGCTCTATCATTGGATCGACGATTCCGGAAACGGTTTGCTATCCATTACAACAAGAGGCCTCCCGAAAGGGTAAACAACGTATTGAGTTACCCTGGAAAAGCCCTCTTAAGAACAAATTGCTAAGTCGAGATCCCCTCCCAACGAAAAAGAAAGATGAATCAAGAGGAAAAAAGATAAGCCCCCTCTCCCAAAGGGGGTAACATATGGCAATGACCATCATTGACCAATGGATTCGGGACATTAGCCTAAACCCTCATTTTATCAGTATTCAAGAGACTAAAATTGAGGGAGCAGACCTCCAAAAATGTCTCAGACATGTCTCCCCATCTCATGTTTATATCTCGACATCGCACCCCCATGGGTCGGTGGGATGGTAATTGGTATAAACCAATTCTAGTTTGAAAAGCTTGAGAATTACATTTAAGATCAGACGCCTTGGTGGATTGCCATCTCCTTTTGTGCCCCCTTTTGATTCACGTTGGTTTCTCTGTATGCCCCAAACGTGGAGTTGGAGAGGTTGGACACCTAGGCCTCCTTGGTCTCACACCCCCACAACGTGCTAATTTGTAGTGACTTCAACATGGTGGAGGACCTTGCGGACATATGGAATAACAACGCCCGGATCATCGACAGTCATGGGAAAGAAACTTGGGACAAAATCAAGCTACACCTGGATCTGGTCGAATTCAAAGATGCAAATGGCTTTTCATGGTCAAATCTCCAAGCAGGTGTGGACTTGAGGAAAGCTAGACTCGATAGAACCTACATTGCTCATAGCATTATTCATCAGTGGGTCCTTCCTTCCCTCTCACAATGCATCGACCTCGCCATCTCTGATCAGTACCTAATCATTATCTCATTCCAACTTCCCTCTTAAACCCATAAGGCTCCTTGGTTTCATGTCTGCCCGACCTCTTTCTCTATCCCCTCCATCCAACAAAAAATTGTTGAAGTGTGGAAGGAGGCCTTTGCCAATTGTTCATCCCCAGCCAAGAGTTGGAGATGTGCGATCGTGAAGATGCGGCAGATCTTGATAAGAACTAGGAAGATGCTCCGGACTATTGGGCGTGCATGCAAAGAAGCTCTATATCATAAACTCTGGAGACTTGAGCAAGAAGTGAACAAAGGAAAAGCTCAATCCCAGAAGCGTCTTCCCAAAACCATAGTGCTTCTAAAATACGAGGAAGAAATTCAAAGGAAAAAGGTGCAAATTTTCTTTAAGGAGTGGTGGGCTGGCAAAGCTCACAAGCCCACCAAAGATATGTGCAGCATTCTTAAAAGAAAACAAAACAGAGAATAGATTCCCCTAATGCTAGACTCAAACGGTGATGTATGCAATACAGAAGAAGAAAATTTCAAAATCATTGAAGAACATTTTACGAGACTCCTGGGAACCTCGACTCCCCTCTCCCCTCATTTTACGAGACTCCTAGGAACCTGGACTCCCATCTCCCCTCATAGACATCACTACATGGGGGCCACCCCTAGCGTATCGTCTCATAGGATACCATACAACCTTCGGTCCCTGCTTGATGCCCCTATCTTGGAAGGAGAAATCATTGAAGTAATTGATGCCCTTCCCAGAGGGGAAAGCCCGAGGCCCGATGGGCTCACTAATGAGTTCTTTAAGTCTTTCAAGTTGGTGATCACCACCCCTCTTTATATGCTTTGGCAAGAGGTGCTCGAGTTTTGTGTGCTCCCATCTTGTCTCAACAATGGCATCATCAAGTTAACCCACAAAAAAGGGGAAAAGAGCAGATTCAAGAACTGGCATCCGATTATGATGCTTCAAATGGGATATAAGATCATTGCCAATAGAATTTCTTGTCATCTAAGAGCGTCATTAAGCGAGGACCGAAAAGGTTTTGTCAAAGGCAGGTCAATATTGGAAGCCATGATAGATATTTGGGAAGGTCTCGACTTCACGGACGAATCAAGAAAAAATGTGGTTTTCCTCAAGATTGACTTTGACAAAGCTTACAATAGGCTGGAATGGGTCTATATTCTTTAGTCACTTAAAGACTTGGGACGCTGTCAGAAATTCACCAAGATGATCTCGACCCTTCTAGGAAACACGTCGACTCAAATTAATGTTAATGGCCAACTTTCGAAGGTGATCAAACTAAAAAGATTGATTAGACAAGGGTGCCCGTTGGCTCCCCTTCTCTTTACCATTGCCATGAAAGGGCTTAGCTAGCTTGTGAAATAGCAGGTGGAAGCAGGTAATATCAAAGGCCTCCGATTGCCTCTTGAGCATGGCCATATCACCATGAGACTTTTTGTTGATGATATGAACGTGTTTGTCCACAATGATAGTACCAGCCTGCAGACATTTTGGAGGTGCTTGGATACTTTCTGCAAAGCCTTTGGACCACTAAAAGACCGCTTTCAGAGCTATTGTCGAGATCCAACCTGAACTTCTCTTTGATCATGGCTATCAAAATATTCCTCCAAGCCAAATTATCTGGCTTCTTGGGATTCCATTGGGCTTTGGTATCATGTTCCTCATTTCATCGACCATTTACTTCCTCTCTTGTTGGAGACTAAAATGGCAAGAGCTATCCAAACTGGAAGGTATTTGCAAAAAATTCTTTTGGAAGGGCGACCACAATAGGAGGGGGGTGCCTAAAATCAAATGGTCCATCTGCGCTAGCCAAAGGGATAGTGGGGCCTTGGCATTCTGGACAATGGGTGCTTGGCTAAAAAACTTGTGGCAAAATGGTTGATTAAGGCATGGTGCAACAGGGAGGCCTCGTGGGCCAAGTTGATCTTCAGAAACAAGAATGCTTTGGCTTTTGTGGGATTCTCAAATTGGAAGAGTCTTAGCATCCTGACCCTTTTGTTTTCCCCAATCCGGATTTTTTCGAAAGGCTTGAATCTTGTGTGCATCCTATGGAAGAGTTGGAATAAAGTCAAACGCTTCATAAGAATTAGTGAAGATTGGAGTTGGGAAGCCAGTATCAGATAGAATGACTCTATCTGCTTTTTGATCCATGGCATCCGAAAGGTGGACACTTGGAACATTCGAAATGCCAAGAGGCTATTGAACAAAGGCTTCAAAAAATGGAAACATCTCTGGAAACAAGACACCAACCAGTGGATCAACTTCGAGGATATTGACCCTATCATCAACATTACCTATGAAGAATGGAATACTTTACAAAGCAAAAGTCTTGCCTAGTACCAATCTAAAGTTCATCTTCTCATGGGACACGACCCACTGTGCCTGCTTGGTCTTAGATGGCTCAATGGTAATTGCCTAAGAAAAATCTTGAACATCCAATAAATCATTGAATATCAGATCAACCTCAACAAGAACTGGTGTCTATCATGGATGCGACTATGGTGGGATATGAAGTTCATGGCTATCTGGCACCCTCTCATTTAAATAAAAAAGTGTGTCCTCTTATGGAAAATTCTTCATTGAGGAATCTGGAACAATAAAAAGGCTAGCAAAATTTGTGGGGTGCCTCTGTGGTGCAAGCAGTGCTACTGGTCCATTGAAGATGTTTCCCACATCTTCTTTATTTGTCCCAACTCCAATACGCTCTGGCAGATTGTCGGAAAGAAAATTAGACTTCAAAAACATATCAGTTGGAAACAAGCTCGACTGGGAGAAGCGATCGGATGCTTTGTGAATCTCTAGAATGCCATCAGAGTGGAGATCCTATGGAAGATCTAGAGGGAAAGATGTGTGTATAACTTTGGCAACTCCCCCAAAGAGTGGTTGATTGAGAAATCATTGTTCCTCCTTGGCAAAAGAACTAACTACAAGAAATGCCCCCTCTTCAAGCATCATGAAGTGGTCCTTCTAATCAACAACAAGCTTAAACCGAAGTGGGCCCCACATGAGGGTGATGAGAGGGTGATTAACCTTCTTTATAATGACATCTAACATCTAAACTCTATTAAATCTACCCCTGCTTTGTGGGATTTGGGGGGTCCCATGGGCACTAGTCCCCTTCACCTGTTTTTGTACTTTTCTTTTAGTTAATACAAGTCGAGAGAGTAGGCTAAGGTCGAACTCCCTTTATTTAAAAAAAAAGACTCCTTATAACCAATGGATTGCTATTCACATTGATATTCCCTTTAATTTGTATATTATTAGCCTGTTGTATGCTTCTAATTGTAGATAGACTAGAAGTCTTTGCTAGGAAGAGTTAAAGGCCATTCAAGGCAATATTTATTTAATTAGAGATTTTAACATGGTCACTAATATCTCTAATATACTAGTAAAGGCTCTTGTATTTTTTGTGCTGAAAAGACTGCTTGGTTTTATCTTTGTCATCACCATGATCTTATTGATCACTCTGAGCTCACTAGATTAACTTGGCACAATAATGAGTTTAATGAGAATGCTCTAGGTGCTAGGCTCGATAGATGCTACAATAATTCTTCGTATGCTTATGAATTTTGGGAAATTCAAGCTATTATAGATATACTCTTATGTTCTCGGATCACAAACTCATATGTATGATCTTTAAGAAGAACTCTCACTTCTTCAAAGTTGATTGGCCCCACCTTGATACTAGATTACTTAAACTTCCCATAGTTTTCAAACATGTCAAGAAGGCTATTAAGTGGCACTTATCCCAAAAGGACTCGGCCTTAAGATGTTGGGAAAATGCTATCTGTTGATATATTTAGGTAGCGATGTGTGTGAACACTCTAGGACCGCCGGGGCACTTTTTTCCCTCTTTAGGAGGTTTTTTCCCCCGGCTTGTATATACACCTATTGCCTTAATGGACTACTCAAATTTGTACATTCTCTAGTAATACATTCACCATTTGTGTTGTGCTCCAAGCTTCTTCTTCTTCCTAGTGTTGTTCGAGTGCTTCCGTAGACGTTTAACTCCAACAATTGGTACCAGAGTAGGCCGTCGCTTCATCTAGGGCACCGTTGACACTCCTTCGGTTGTAGTCTCAGAATCGCACGAATTTTGATGAGCATAGTTAACATGTTTCCGAGATCAAAACGGCTTCGCTTTGTCATCGAAGTCGCGATCTGAGCTCGTTTCGGCCTCCGAACACACTATCGTAGTGCTTGTGTAGGCTATCTCATCTTTTTGTGCCAAAGGTATATATTAGTTTCTGTTCGCTAGCATAAGCATCTCGAAGTCTGCTACAGGTCTAATAGAATTCGTCTGGGCAGTTCTGTTGAACTTTCTGAGATACAGTCGATTTTCTGCATCAATGTATTTTAGTCACCACCCATGGCTGAAAGGAGTGATGTATTCCATATGTTGGTTGTTGAGGATAAGTTGGATGGTACCAACTACCCGTTATGGGATTATGTGATGTGACATGTATTGGTTGCAAAAGGACTGTGGAACATTGTGCAGGGTGTCGAAAAACGTCCTATCACACCTGCAACTCTTACAACTATAGGTACTGAAGTTGATGGAGAAGGTGTCGAAGATGATGATATTCTGCATATTCCTGTTCGTGCTGTCGTTTCTACTGCATCTACTGAAGAGCAAGTTTGCTGGGATGACATGGATGCCCAGGCACATGCACTGATAGCTTTTTCTATCAAACGTGCCATTATTCCTCACATTCGCTCTTATAGAACAACTAAGGATGCTTTGGATACACTTACCACATTGTACCAAGCTAGGAATGACGCTCGTGTTGCTTACCTTCGACAATAGTTGGAGAGTGAGCACATGAATGAAGGTGATTATATGGACAATTTCCTAACAAAGATCAAAGTATATGATGCGACATGTATTGGTTGCAAAAGGATTGTGGAACATTGTGCAGGGTGTTGAAAGACGTCCTATTACACCTCTAACTACAGGTACTGCAAATACAGGTGCTGGAGCTGATGAAGATGGTGTCGAAGATGATATTCCACAGATTCTTGTTCGTGCTGCTGTTTCTACTACACCTACTATAGAGCAGATTTGTTGGGATGGCAGAGATGCCCAGGCACATGCATTGATAGCTTTGTCTGTCAAACATGCCATTATTCCTCACATTCGCTCTTGTAGAACAGCTAAGGATGCTTTGGATACAGTTACCACATTGTACCAAGCTAGGAATGAGGCTCGTGTTGCTTACCTCCGAAAACAGTTGGAGAGTGAGCACATGAATGAAGGTGATTCTATGGACAGTTTCCTAACGAAGATCAAAGATTTGAAGGAACAATTGATTTCTGCTGATGAGGTTATACCAGATAGCTCACTTGTACAGACCGTTCTGAATGGTCTTCCTGACTCATTTCAGAGTTTTGCTTCTACTCTTCAATTGATGATGAAAGGCAATCCGAATGCCTTATCATTTGAGGAGTTAGTCTCTGTTTTGTTGCACGAAGATCAGTCTAGGCAGAACAGGTCCATTATGCGAGTTGCAGATCAAGCTTTCATAGCTCGTCAGAAGGGCAAAGGAAAATGGAGCTCTTCTACTAGTAAGCAGAAATCTGCAAATGCTGCACATTCAAATAACCAAGACAAAGATGACAAAAAAATCAGAAAAGCAAAAATTGTTTTGTAAGTACTATAAAGGCAATGATCATATCATAAAGAACTGTCCAAAACTGGCTGCTAAAGAGGCAAAGAAGAAAGAGGCTGGAATGGTTGTTGCAAAGACCTCTACATCAAAAACAGAGTCTACAAATCTTGTGGAGGAAGAAGAATGGGCGTTTACTACTATCTCCAATTTTGACCCATCTTCTCATGAGCAGTGCATGTCTGCACTAGACTTAGATGTTTGGTATTTTGACAGTGGGGCGACCAAACATATTACCTCGCAACGCAGTTTCTTCTCTTCACTCGAGCCTTCCCCTACAGAGAATATTGTTACATGCGCCAACAACTCCTCTTATCCTGTTATGGGAGTTGGTAAGATCATTTTAACTATTGCTGATGGTAGTTCTTTCACTTTGTCAGATGCTTTATTTATGCCAAGGATAAAAAAGAACTTGTTATCAGTTTCTACATTAGCCAAGATTGGCTTGGTTGTGAAATTTGTTGATGATAGGTGTATAGTTCATGATCTCTCAAATGGCGATGTTATTATTGCTTCTGGCATTTTATGTCATGATCTATATAAGCTCATAGACTATGAAAGATCTGAAAATGATTTGGCATGTGTAGTAAATGATTCTCAGGCTATGTCAGATGCAAAGCTTTGACATATGTTTGTGAAGGTTGTATTTTGGGCAAAATGCAACGTTCCTCCTTTCCAAAAGATGGTTGAGTTCGGGCTACATAGAAATTGCAGCTTGTACATAGTGATGTCTGTGGTCCTATGCAGACACCCTCTTTTGGAAATTACCTTTACTTCGTGACTTTCATTGATGATTTTTCTAGGCATGCATGGGTATATCCACTCAAAGCAAAGTCCGAAGTGTTCATGTGCTTTAAACAGTTTTTGGTTTTGGCTGAAAATCTATCAGCATGTAAAATGGGCACCCTCCGTTCTGATCGAGGGGAGGAATATATGTCTTCTGATTTTAATGCATTTCTAGCTGAATGTGGGATAAAAAACCAGTGTACAGTGCCGTATACAACTCAACAAAATGGAGTTGTTGAGCGAAAGAACAGGTCACTCATGGAGATGGCGAGGTGCATGGTCAAGAGTTAAGCTTTACCACATAGTTTCTGGCTTGAGGCTGTCATGTGTGCAGCATATGTAATGAACAGGTGTCCCACTAAAGCACTGTAGTCTATCACTCCATATGAGACTTGGCATGACCGCAAGCCATATGTTGCTCATCTGTGTGTTTTTGGTTGTTTGGCATATGCACTAGTGCCTGAACAACATTGCAGAAAATTGGATGATAAGGCAATACAATATATTTTTGTTGGGTATAGTTTTGAAAGTAAAGGCTATCGTGTGTATCATCCACAGACTAAACGCATTCTGGCTAGCCGTGATGTTGTCTTTGTGGAAGATGCTATTCAGCCATTGCTTTCATGTACTAAGGAGACATCTGTTAGCTCTAAAGACATGTATGATACTTTGATGCATCTTTTTACAGGTGGACAGTCTAGTGTTGGTCATAATGAGGCAACTTCTCAGCCTTTGCAGGTTTCATATGATGATGAAGATCATTCCATTTCTGATGCAGATTTACAAGATGCACTTTTTGATGAGAGAGCTGATATTGAGCAGGCAAAAACTATGCCAAAATGGTTGGTGCACACTTGTGTGATAGCAAATTAGATGCACCTTTGTCATATCGTACTCGTTCAGGCTCTCATAGTGCCTCCTTTGCATCAGATTGCTATGCTATGGCGGCGTCTAGTCTCTGTGATGAGAATGAGCCTGTTTCTTTTGATGAAGCACAGAATTCAAAAAATTGGATGGCTGCTATGCAATCTGAATATGATGCTATAATGAAGAATGGTACATGGTCTTTATGTGACTTGCCTCCTAGCAAGAAGGCCATTGGCACTAAGTGGGTATACAAGCTGAAGCGTAAACCTCATGGCACAGTTGACAGGTATAAAGCTAGGCTTGTTGCAAAGGGTTATGCGCAGGAAAGAGGCATTGATTTTGATGAGACCTTTGCACCTACATGCCGTATGACTACTGTTCGGAGCATTTGTGCACTTGCAGCCCATCATGGTTGGAATGTACATCATTTGTAGATTAAAACAACATTTCTGAATGGTGACTTGCATGAAGAAGTGTATGTTTTTCAACCCTGTGGCTTTGTGCAGAAAGGGCATGAAAACCAGGTGTGCAGGTTAAAGAAGGCACTATATAGTTTAAAGCAAGCACCACGTGTTTGGTATGAGAAGATACATGCCTATCTGGTTGCACATGGTTTTGAGAACAGTCCAATTGAAATCACCTTATATCTTAAGCATGCTAATGATGTGCTTCTGATCATTGTTGTCTATGTTGATGACATGTTGCTCACTGGTCCTATTGAGAAGCATATTGTTGATTTCAAGGCTGATTTTCATGCCTCATTTGAGATGTCTGATTTGGGGCATGTGCATCACTATTTGGGCATTCAGTTTATGCAAGTTGATGGTGGAATGGCTTTGTGTCAAACGAAATATATTGACACATTATTGCAGCGTTTCGGCCTTGAAGACTATAAGCCTATTGCCACTCCTATGGAGACAGGTTTACGATTGAGTCTTCATGATGCTGGAGATGCATTTGATGTTGTTCTCTATCAGCAGGCTATTGGATGCTTGATTTACTTATGCATTACTCGGCCAGATATTCAGTTTGTTGTCTCATAGATGAGCAGGTTTATGCATTGCCCAGGAGTCACGCATTGGAAGGCGGTTAAGTGCATATTTTGCTACTTGAGTGGTACTCGGCTACTTGGGTTGTTTTATCCCAAGGGGGGATCACTACCGCCAGATTTGCATGCTTTTTTTGACTCAGATTGGACTGGTTGCTATGACACTCGCATGTCCACTAGTGGCTTTTGCTTCATGCTTGGCAGCTCATGTATATCTTGGTTGAGAAAGAAGCAGCCTACTGTGGCTACTTCCAGTTGTGAGGCTAGGTATAGGGCAGCTTTCACAGCTACTGTTGAGTGTGTGTGGCTGAGACACCTTATGGTTGATTTGGGTGTTGGCCAGTCTTCTGCCACCACCATCTTCACTAACAGTCAGAGTGCATTGGCAGTTGTGAGGAACCCTGTGTTCCATGCTCGCACTAAGCACATTGAGGTGCATTATCACTATGTCAAGGAGAGGTTCTCTGCTTGGGAGATCTGCTTGGCATATGTGCCCACACAGGAGAACATTGCAGACCTTTTCACGAAGGCTCTGCCTAGGGAGAAGTTTGAAGCTTGCCGCAAAGCTTTGGGCTTACTTCCTTTTGTGGAGTGATTTCCACATAGCTTGGCACTTCCTTATACATGAGTGCCAGCTCCTTGTTCACCGCATCACTCCCAGGGGGATTTGTTGATATATTTAGGTAGTGATGTGTGAAAACACACTAGGACCACCGGGGCACTTTTTTCCCTCTTTAGGAGGTTTTTTCCCCCGACTTGTATATATGCCTATTGCCCTAATGGGCTACTTATCTTTGTACATTCTCTAGTAATATATTCACTATTGTGTGTTTGTGCTCCGAGCTTCTTCTTCTTCCTTGTGCTATTTGCATGCTTCTGCAGACGTCTATCTCCAACAGATGTGTTTTCCCTAGAAGCATTGTCATGTCGCTACTACATAAAATCTTACTTCAATTCCTTCTTCTACTCATGTCAACACTGGAATCATCGATATGACAAAGGAGGTTTCAACGGTCACCAAAATATCCAAGGTTATCTTTCAATTTGATGCGGATGGTGTAGTAAAGACTACTAATGCTACATATCAAGCTTCCAACTAACCATGAAAGGAAATCTTCTACCTAACATCCTTGATAGACCCTCTTGAAGGAGGAAGGAAATATTTTCAGGATAAATTAGAGATGGTTGAAGAAAACATAACTCCTCCATAGGAGGAAGTTATGAAATTTCAAGGATAGGAGTTGTAGTTGTAGCAGCAATTGTAAGAGAAGGACAATGAATTAGCAGCTCTATGATAAGAGTTAGTAGAAAAGAATGGTGCCCTAGAAAAAATCAAATTGATGTTAGAAGAGCAAACCAAGAAAGAAATTGTTCTAGAGAGAGATTGCACCAAAACTACTAACAAGGGGTAAACTGAGCTAGTAGTTACAAAGGAGGAACTCTTCACTAAGGTTCAAGCACTGACCATAGAAATAGGAGTTACAATACACTTGAAGAAGGAATTGGATGGGACACAGAAAGAAAGGTAGGCTTACTTCAAGAGGATTGATTTTAAGGCACAAAAAATTCACAAGATGGAAAATCTATTAAGTAATTAGAATGAGAAAATGAAGAAGATCCAAGAAGATGCAGAAGAAAGTAAAGTTCGATGTAGGGCAATGCTCAAAAATGATTTCTACTTACAAGAATCCTTTTTGGTAGAAGAGAGCAAAAGTATTATTGATCATGCAGTTGCACCTAGTTCATCAAGCATAGATGCATAGTTTTTATATGTAGAACATGCACAAAAATTAGTTAAGGCATTACAGAAGAAAATAAAACATAGTTTTGAAGAAGCATGTACTATATATATTCAGGGTTTAGTCGATGATGATTTCTTTGCTTAGGGTCTGAGTCCATCGTGCAAGCGAGTGTTAGGCCGACGGTGTGATTATTTGTAAAATACATATAATTTTGTTGAACCATTTCTATGAAACATTGTACTTTTCCCTGGCGTTGTAATCTTTCCCAAAGATTAAATACAATGAAATGTTGCAATTGTAGAGAGTCTACTATGATGAGTTTGTATGGACGTGATCGATGCAAGAGGATGAAAGTGCTGATGGACTTTGTAATTCTTTCTTCGTATTTCTTTGATGTTGTCGATTAATTGCATTGTTGTTATTGCTTATTAAGTGCGTTGTTAAGTCTTATTGTTGTTAATTGATTAAGCACTATGTTAATTCAATAAAGTGCAAAGTTATTTCGAAGTTAAGACTGCTAGCACTATTAATTGTTATAATTGAATACGGTAGATAGTGGTGTGTTATCTGAGAGTGAAGTGGTGAGACGACTTAAGTCATAACCAGTAAATAACGTTAGTAAGAGTATCAGAAGAGTAAGAATGCTTCAAGAATCTCTGTTTATGTTTGTGGTATAAGATTTTGGTTGAATATTTCTGGAAGATTCTATCAAGATAACTCTCTATGAAGATTGAAGTGGAAACTTTAATAGTTACATAGGGTGAATTCTGTGAACTACCACCCAAGAACCCTTAGTTTAGTCATTGTGGATAACAGAAGGCTAACAATTCCAATCTTCCATCTACTCTAACACCAATATTAAGTGGTGGCCATTCTTTTAACATAGCTCTATCGCAAGGAACCCTTGCGGTTGTGCATCACCAACACAAAGATTAAATTTTTCCCCCCCACAAATGAGTGGGTTGGCAAGAAAAAAAATCCATCACTCTTGATAGATAAATTTAATACAACTCACTGAAAAGTGTCCCTTACATATATCAATGTAACCAGAACATGTAAGAGAGATGAAAAAAATGGTACATGTCATCCTCGATCATGAAATCTTGAGCTTGATACCTCAACACTCCCTCTCAACCTCAATTTCATGCTCTGTAATCCAATCATCTTTTGAAGATTCTTCAACTTCTCTCCTCCAAGTTCTCTAGTAAAAATATCAACAAACTTCTCATTGGTCCTCACATAAACAAGATCAGTATCACCTACTTATACTTTTCTCTGATGAAGTGATAATGTACCTCGATATGCTTTGTTCTAGCATGAAACATAGGATTTCATGCTAGCCATATGCTGCTAAGATTATCTCAATAAATGATAATAAGGTTTTGCACTTCCATACCTATATCTACAAGTAGCATCTCTAGCCATGATGCTTTGCATGTTGCCACCGTAGCACCTCTAAGCTCAACCTCTGTTCTTGAAAACGCAACACTCCTTTGCTTCTTACTGCACCATATAATAGCTACACTACCAAGTGAGAATAGAAATCCACTTATAGATCTTTTATTTGAGATACCACCAACCCAATCTCCATCGCTGTATCCATGAACCTATAATTCTCCACTACTTTCATCGAACGGCATAATCCAAAGTAATTTTACTTTTATAATTATTAAAAGTAATTAAGTGAAAATACCTAGCATGTGTTCACAAACACTTCTCATGTGAGTTGAAGAATGCAAGGGTGTAGTCTTAAATGTTTGGTCAGTTGGTACCATCCAACTTATCCTCAATAGCCAACATGCGGATAACATCACTGCTTTCAGCCATGGCCGGTGACTAAAATACCTTGATGCAAAAAATTCACTATATCTCAAAAAGTTGAACGGAACTACCTAGACAAATTCTGCTAGACCTGTACCAGACTTTGAGACGCTTAAACTGGCAAACAGAAACTGGTATATACCTTTGGCACAAAAAGAGGAATTAGCCTGCACAAGCACTGTGATAGTGCATTTGGAGGCCGAAACGAGCTCAGATTACGATTTCGGCACCACAAAGCGAAGTAGTTTTGATCTCTGAAACACCCTTAGTATGCTCACCAAATTTCGTGCGAATCTGAGACTACAAATGAAGGAGTGTCGACGGTGCCCTAGATGAAGTGACGACGTGCTCTGATACCAATTGTTCGAGATAGATGTCTGCGGAAGCATGCAAACAACACAAGGAAGAAGAAGAAGCTTGGAGCACAAACACACAATACTGAATATATCACTAGAGAATGTACAAAGATAAGTAGCCCATTAGTGCAATAGGCATATATACAAGCCGGGGGGAAAAAACCTCCTAAAGAGGGAAAAAAGTGCCTTGGCGGTGTCGGGAAGAAGGAGGTCGTGGCAGGAAGCCGGCGCCTGGGGTTGGATCAGGCCCCACTTTGGTGCGCCGTTCCCGCTGTTCTGCGAGCGGCGTCTACGCGCTGCCGTCGTGGGGGGGGGAGAGATACTCTCTCTCTGTATCTTTCTGTGCACCGCCACAAGACCATAAATCTCTCTCTCTCTGAGGAGTCGACTCAGAGTCTCCAGCTTTTTGTGCTAAGTCCTGCGGCCCCGCCTCTCTCTCTAGCATGATATTAACTTCACCTTTCATCCCTCCGATGACTTCATCTCCTGCGTCTCTCTCTCGGCGTCGGCGGATCTCTCTCTATAGCACGTTGATAGCAGCAATCAGCCGCCTCAGTGCCCTCTGACTTTTTCCTCACTATGCCATCATGCCATGCCTACTCTCTTCTCGTGGAGTCATTACAGAATCTCTCGAGGTTTTGCCTCTCTCTCCCACACAGAGAGTCAGCGGCCCCAGCACTCTCTGCTTCTCTTTACAACCAATTTTCCATCTCTACAGCCGTGCGTGTATTACTAAAACACATATGTTATACACCGACTAAATTTGTAACTATTTCTTCCTTGGTCATCGGAATGGGAACACGCCTATGGTAATGATCCAACATGATCTTAACGGAAGGAAGATGACTGGCTAACGAAAAAAACTATCTCCATTTCGATGCATCCCATGGAAATATGAACAGGAAAACAAAACATGAATGAACAAGTAAGGTCAAGAAGCATACCTGGAGGAGACGATCCACAAGGACAATCCACAGAATGGGGAAGAAACAAATGAGTTTGGACTTATTTATAGGCCCCTCCCTAGGACTTCCTTCTAGAACGTTCTAACCTCCTCAATGAACTTTCTATTTTTGGCCTACCTTTAATTTTTCCTTAGACTATGGTTTTGATTTCACACTGGATATTCACAATTTAATTGGTTTTTAGGGTTTGACCTACAGAAACCACCATTTCCAAGGGTCCGACCTTGGGTTTTTGGTCGAGAAAATTAGGCGTTTGCTCACAATTATCTCAAACTCGCCAATTCATGGATTTATTTACAATTTCGGCTTAAACTACAAGGGTTTCCATGGGTTCAAGTCCGATTTTCAGGGGGTAAACCCGCAATTTCAGGGAGGTAAGTTCAGGTTTTTGGGGGTTTTGAAGGATCAAACCTATGTTTTCATGGGTCAAATGTCAGCCTTTTATTCACACGGTTCTAACATACATCTCAAACTTATTCTTGCATCAGACAATCAATTAAGTCGGCCAAATTATGCATGAAATATACCACTCTTTAGTCAAAACATCACACAAAACTCATAAAACAATGAACTTTTGGAAAAAATCAGTGCACACTCCCTGCGGGATTTCATCCCGACATTTGCCCCCGCTAAACCTGCACATCGTCCCGATGGGCCAACCTGCAAGATCCGACAGAAGCGCATCACGGTTCTTTTGAAATCTCTTTACACTTTTTATCTTTCTTTTCAAAACTTAAATCATGATCTCATGTAGTCATGCAATTTTTATAAAGATTAGTACGAATTTTAGAAAATTAGGTAGATTCAAGCTTCACAAACATCATACTATGTTTTTGCGTCTGCAATCTGACAAGTAATCACATGAATAAATCGTCGGCTTTCTAGATCTTTTGTTTGTTCAACTGGTTCAGATCCAACTGCTCATTCTAAGTACTAGCATATACATACGTTTCTACTAACTCAGTTTATAGAATATACCTCGATTCCCACTATTAAATTCCTACTTGTCCAACTCTCCATTAGATCTCTTTCTTTTCCCTTTTTCTTTTTCATTTTTCTTTTTCTTTTTCTTTTCTTTCTTTATTTTCCACTTCATCTCAGCTCAGCATTTCTTTTTATCTTTCATTTTCACAAATCGGCCTATGTCGAAATCGGGTGCGACTCATGGACTTGTCCGCCCGGCCAAGTTTATTCCACCTGTCTGCCGACCCGACATAGCGCACGATACACAACGTCAGCCCTGCATGAAATCGACGTCAGCTCGTGGCTCTGACCACCCTTTCAGAGTGACTCCACCCGCCTACCGACCCATACAGGCGCATGACAACAGATAGGTTAGGCCTACGACAAAACTAGCTACGGCTCGTGGTCTCGATCACCCGACCAAGGTGGTTCCACCTGCCTACTAGCCCATCGTAGCGCACCAACAACATACACACACATATAAGCTGGCATGAGTATGAATGTTTCTTTATAAATGATGATCCATATGGAGGTAAGATCTCATAAGAAACAAATACTAAGATCCAAAGTTTCCCACTTCACTAAGTGTTCAAATCAATCAGCATGTACATGCACTCGATCTAAGCATGTCATCACATTCCCAAGCTTTCACTCCCAAAAGTCTCTAGTCCACTAACTCATCCTATTCATATAATTCCTAGTCGCTCATGCTTCGTGCAAACCCATAATAGATATTTGGTATCTTCATTCTACATGATTTTCATAAACTCATATATATCTTTATCACACACATCAATGCAATGTATATGCTCTATCAGAAAGAAAACACATCTCAAATCAGAAACGTTTCACCTGGTCATTTTTCTTCATTTTGATCCAGCTTCTCTTTAATTCCATGGTCTATCATTCTTCATCAGCATCAGCCTCAGTGTCATCAGCATCCTCTTGAAGTTCTTGCTCAATCTCATAATCCGCTTCATTTCTTTTCTTGAATAATTTTATCCTCTTTCCTGCAATCAAAGATCTCAAAAGAGTATTGTCTAACTCACGAAGTGCATACGTACCATTTTCAAACACAGACGTAACCACATACGGCCCAAACCATCGTTTGGTTAATTTCTTCTTAGCATCATACTGAGTATCGAATGTACTGTCATACACCAACACCCAATCATCTACCTCAATCCTACGTGGTCTGAGTCGATGGATTTTGTCAAAATAGATCTTATTCTTTAGCCTTGACTCCTTTAACTTTTGGACTGCTTCTTTCAACTTTTCATTTCCTTGTTCTAACTGCTTTATTCTCAATGATAATAACTCTTCTCTCGTCATACCATCATTCCATGGGAGCGTCAACCATGTCACTATCTGAGTCTGGATGGGGAAGACTGGCTTCTGACAATACATCAATTCAGCAGGCATGAATCCTGTGGACCGAGTGTAAGTCATCCTATCAGCCCATAGCGCGAATGGAAGAAACCTAGGCCACTGCTTGATGTCATCGCTGCAAGCCTTAGAGATCGCCTTCACAATGGAAGGGTGACCTCTCTCGATTTTCCCATTTGCCTCTGGGTTATAGGCAGTGGTGAGAGACAATCGAATTCCATGACGATCAAAGAACTCTTTTGCCTCTCTCGCATCCAACTCTCCCCTGTCCGCAACCACTTTCTCAACGTATCCAAACCTCGAGATCACTTCTTCTAAAAGGAATTTGCATACATTATAAGTAGTCTTCGTACAAAGAGCTCGACCTTCCACATGGTTGGTCAAGTCCTCTCTGGCAAGTACAATGTATCTCATCTTATCTATCCCTTTGGGCATGGTTACAAGGTCGACCACCCACTTGTAATGGATACAAGGAGGGTAAGTCGGATGTAACGGGTCTCTGTGCCTAACTGATGAATGCACTTGGCATGTAGCACAAGTGTCTACAAAACCTCTCACATTCACATAAATCTCTGGCCACCAGTAGGCTTCCCTAATCTTCTCATATGTAGCATAGAATCCTTTGTGACCTGCCCATAAGGTCTCATGCATCTCTCTCATAACTTTTCTCTGAAGACTCCTCGAACTCAATACTCTCTGTGGACTCTTCACCGTGCCTTTAGCGTGTCGCCAAATGAGCCCGTCCTTCAAGAAAAAGTTGTAAGACTTTTTCCTGATGGATCTATACTTAATTGTGGACCAGCCGGGGGAAGGTTTCAGAGTACTCAGATATCTTCCAATATCTCTCCACTCACCATCATACTCACTCTCACGGAACTGCTCATAAACATACACCAATGGATCATATCTCATCATATGTGTATCTCTCTCTACCTCATCATCATCATCAGACTCATCATCAAATTTTGCTCTTGAAAGCATATCAGCAACTGTATTCAACTTCCCAGCTATGTGTACAAATGCAGGATTTATAAACTTTATATAAGAGATCCATCTAAGCATAGCAATGTCCGGAGATGAACAATTTGCAATCATGCCAATCAGTGGAAGACAGTCAGTCTCAACTATCACATTTGCCCCAATGAAATACTCTTTATCGCTCTTTAAAGCAGTCACCAATCCCCATAACTCTCTCTTAATCTGTGGATATTTTCTTTGGGTATCATGTAGGATCTTAGCACCAAAGCGCACTGCGTATCTCTGCCCCTCATCATCATCTTGCCCTATGACCCAGCCTATGCCAATAGGATTGGTATCAACGGTCAAAATGATAGGTCTCTGACTTGAATAGTCAACACGCTTCAAAATCGGAGCTTCAATTAGCAGCTGTTTCAGTTTACGCATAGCTCTCGACTGTTTCTCTGTCCATACAAACTTCTTTCTCTTTCTCAGCAGATCATATAAGGGGTTCGCAACGTGAGCAAAGTGAGGAATCCATATCACATAGAATACACAGGCTCCTAGAAACATTCTCACCTCACTGACATTACGACACACTTCAGAGATCCTGCTAATGGCCTCAACTTTCTGCGGGTATGGCTTGCGGCCATAATGTCCACACAGATGTCCTACAATGAGGACCTCATCAATGCCAAAAACTGATTTCTCTAAAGAAAGTGTTAGCCCCACATCTTCAAACCTCTCAAAGATCTTCTCACAATCTGAAATATGGTCACTCACAAAATTTCTACATCCTGAAGCATCTAAACTCACATCTTTCACTCTTTCCTCACATTCCTTTATCGGAACATCATCAATGAATGGCATAGTCACAGATGGTATAAAGTCTCGTAAAACCAGATTCATGGCATTCATCATGTGAGCCACAAAATTCGTCGCTCCCTACAGCAAAGTACACATGCGTACAAGGCCGAGTGGAGTCCTCATGGTCGTAATGTCTCTACTCTCCATAGCCAACTGAAACTGGTCATAACCTGAATACACGTCACCCATAGAGTAGATGGAATGCCCAGCAAACGCCTCAGCAAAATCATCCACTATGGGTCCTGTCCCTACATTTCTAATTGTGACTTTATTCACAGGTTGCAGATCCTAAATGAAACGAAGCTTCCCATTTTTCTTCGGCACTGTAAACCACCTATTCGAATATGGAGCCGAGGAGGGTTCTAATATCCGCATGGAAATCTTTTCCTTTAGCAACCTCATCAGCTCAGGTAAGTGAGCCTTTGGGACTGGTATAGGCCGGATATTCCATGGTATATGTGGCACTGTAAAGATAATCATGGGAGGTACTTGTTTTGGGTCTGCACAACCTATCTCATGTGGGAAAAGTGCAAATGCTTTTTCGTGTTTCTTGATGGCTTCAATAAATTTCTTGTTCTCTTCTTCTCTCAGGAATGGTTTTTCTCCAAACTTGATCTCTTTAATAGTCTCATCAGTAAAATGATGCCCTATGAGCTCTCCTTGTCTCAGCATAGGGTCATCTGACACTCGCAGATATTCCTCATGACTATCTTCTGGCAATGCCTGAGCTATAGGCTTCACTTTCTTATCCACAGTCTTATACTTTGTATTTACACTTACTTCATGCTCTCTCATGAACTCATCGATCATCTCATACTTTTGGATAGAACTGAGCATAATCATTTCTGATTTCTCATTTCTCTCAAATGCCTGCTCAAGCTCTTCTACAGTAGTCGAACGTCTCTCCAACTGGATAACATCTTCAATCTTCTCATCAGGTAACATTAGTCCTAAATCCTTATAGTATCTTTCATGAACTTTTCTGAATTTATTTGAAACATTTTCTTTCTGTAAGCATAGCAACTTGAATGCAGATGAATAAATAGAAAAACTTTCAAAACAATGTACAAAGTCATGCGAGACATCAAACCAACTCCCACTGTTGTCTCGCTCAACAGTGGATCCTAACAGAAATTTTGATCAGCAGAAGCTCCATACTCTCCAACAGACATACACTCATCATGGTCATGTGAATTAATAGGTTTCTTTCTTATATTTCTTTCTATTCTTGGAGTGATTTGGACACACAATCATCACTTTCAGAGAATGAAGACCAGATCTAGAACGGATTCGTGCATAGGCAGATCCATCATTCATGGCCTTAGTCTCCATTCTTACCTCAGCTATAAAGGGTTGCCCAAGGATAGCCTCATATGAACAATGGTCCTGGACGAAGAAGTGAAATTCCTCAGAAATCCCTCCTATGGTCACAGGCACAAAGGCGCATGCCCCAAGCAGTGCTCCTGAACCATTATCCGCTGTCCTCATCCTCCATCCATGATCTTTATCAATCGGCCATCTAAACTTATCATAGAGCTTCTTAGAAATCACATTTATCTCTGATCCTGAGTCAATCAAGGCCAGAGCAAAACATGACTCCTCATTGCTCCCTAGCTTCACCTTCATCTCAAGAGTTCCTCTCACCCAAAAGGTCCTGCTAAACTCACTTTCTGTCTTCCTCATTTCATCATCAGGTATGATAGGACCTAGAGAATTTTTATGACACCTGGCAACCTCATCATCATCATCATCAGATGTATCACTCAATGTAACTGCTTCATTTGTCACTTGAATATCTTCAGGTGCTTCTTCCATCTCTACATCTTCAGGTAGTGGAAACCTCTTTCTCTTAACCAGCTTTATAAAACTGTCCTTGAACTCAGGCTTCGCTATGGAGAAGACCTGTTCCAAGGACATGGTCACTTGGCTCTTCAGTAAAATGTCATTTAATATCTCTCTTGCATCATTTTTCCTTTCCAATTCAGAAATTAATACAGCCTTTGGAGTTCTCTTCTTTTTCTTCTTCTTTTCTTTGTCAGCCTCTTGAATACTTTCTTGAATTTCATCTTTCTTTTGAACTGGTTCAGGTTCTTTCTCTTTCTCTTTAGTCAGTTCTTGAATCTTAGTTGGCCCAGCCGGCCTCTTTCCCTCTCTTATCTCTTTCTTCTTTGCCTCTTCCTTTGAAACAACAGGCTCTTTGAATTGTACTTTCTTTTCTGGCTCTTTAGCCTTTTCTTCAGCCTCTTGGCTTTGCTTTCTGGTCACTCTTCTTTCTGGTTCAGTTTCTTCCTGACTCTCATCTCTCTTCCTCTTTTCTTCTACATTTGCTATGTGCGAATAGACCGAGGATTCATCAACAGGAGACTTCCAGGCAGTCTTCTACATAATGGCATCCCTAGCCCTCACTAAAGCCTCTATGGAATAATTTCTTTGGGGTCGAGGTCTAGGCACTTTTTCATCTTCCTCCTCAACAGGTTCTAATCGTGCAACTGATGTACTTGCATTATTGCCAGATAAATCTTCATAAAACTTCTTCATTCCCCCCTTTCCCCAATTCACAGGTAGAGGAAGGCGGGTCCTGAAGTCACATAACTTCTTATCGATATCTATCACCAGTTGATGCTCTTTTGCTAGCTTAAGCTCTTCACAGGCATATGAAAAATGCTCTTGTGCATCACACCATACGCATCTCTTAGCCCCTCCAAACCCACCAGTCGCTCGTCTCTCAAAAGGTCCAGTGTTTCTTTGAAATGTGGTTTGCACTGGTGGTGTAGGTATCTGTTGGGCAACAGGCTGCACTAGAGGTGCAAGCTGTGGCATCACATAGCCTTGCATATTTGGAATGGGCATAGTGCCTCTCTGTAATGTATCTACATAACTCGTACTCGCCTGAGGAGGAGTGGGGTCCTGATATCCCATAGAATTAACTTTATTGTGAATACTCGCCATTTCTTTTGACATAGACGCTTGCATCGTAATAAGATTCTCTATCTGTCGACTGAGAATCTCAACCTGTAGCTCCATTGGTGATCGCAAAGTGGATGCAACATTAGCAAAAGCTGACGTTGCAGGCACATTCGGAATTGCCGGAAGTGGAGCTTCCCTAGGCGGTCGTGGTGTTACCACTACAGGTCTATCGTATAACACCGCCTGGCGTTGCCTCATTCGGGCAACCGCTTCTACCTCTCTCCTCACTACACCCCAATCTTCAGTCAATCCAAATCTCTTCCCAGGCTCTTCAATCCTCCTTTCGACCTCAGTCCTGTCTTCAAGACTTAAGATCCTAAGGAAAGATATAACTAGGTCAGGTTTCAAAGCATCTAAATCGGCCTATGGAAGTTGTTCATATCTTCTCAAGAACTCATTCAAAAGTTGAGTGAGGGATGCAATGGGCTTCGGAGAGCTTATCCACCGCAAGAACCCTTCTCTACAGTGTTGGGAAAAATCTTCCAAATAAAACAACTTATGCAATTCTTTTCTGAATTCGGCCCAAGGCTTTGCTATATGTGCTGTAATAGGGGCTAAAATGGATCCTGATACTACCCGTGTGAAGTAATGTGTAAACACATCCTCGGGTAGACCATAAATCCGTGCCTGTTCCTCAAAAACATCTAGGTACTCGATTACATTCAAGCCTGTAAACTTTCCTTTTTCTCTCAATACTGCTTGAACTACGCGAGCCCCCTGTTTCTATATTACCAACTCCTTGAATATATCCTCCATCTCTCTTCTCTGCTCTATCCTAGAATGTAGCACAAGGTCCAGTGTAAGTGGTTCAACTATCTCCCTAAGCTCAAAGTAGAGATCAGAGAAGAGGCTCAATGAGTCACGAGCTAGGAGGTAAAGGTCAGTCTAAGCTCTCTGATTTGCCTAGGCCAAAGTCTGATCTATCTCTTCTCTCTTCGATTCCCAAGATTTCAATGTATTTTCCCCTCTTTCAATGAGAATTTTCTAATGTTTTCTAACGTTTTGTCTAAGCAAATCCCTAATCTAAGCGGGAAAAGAATTCACACACGTATGGACTAAACTAATGCAAAGTGTGGATGCTCAAACTCAAGCAGCAAGACAATCTCTCTGTTTCAGCAGTGTATGTGAAGCAATGCAAAATTTCAAATAACTTGAAATGCTGGTACCTGAAACCTCTGTCTGATGCCGAGGTTCTTGTCTCTTTCCTCAAGGAGTAGGTGACGCGATGAGGATCACCGGGCAACCGCCTCGCTTCACGTCGGGTTCAGGTGTCGGGAAGAAGGAGGTCGTGGCAGGAAGCCGGCGCCTGGGGTTGGATCAGGCCCCGCTCTGGTGCGCCGTTCCCGCTGTTCTACGAGCGGTGTCTGCGCGCTGCCGTCGTGGGGGGGGAGAGATACTCTCTCTCTCTGTATCTTTCTGTGCACCGCCACAAGACCATAAATCTCTCTCTCTCTGAGGAGTCGACTCAGAGTCTCCAGCTTTTTGTGCTAAGTCGTGCGGCCCCGCTTCTCTCTCTAGCATGATATTAACTTCACCTTTCATCCCTCCGACGACTTCATCTCCTACGTCTCTCTCTCGGCATCGGCGGATCTCTCTCTACAGCACGTTGACAGCAGCAATCAGCCGCCTCAGTGCCCTCTGACTTTTTCCTCACTCTGCCATCATGCCATGCCTACTCTCTTCTCGTGGAGTCATTACAGAATCTCTCGAGGTTTTGCCTCTCTCTACCACACAGAGAGTCAGCGGCCCCAGCACTCTCTGCTTCTCTTTACAACCAATTTTCCATCTCTACAGCCGTGCGTGTATTACTAAGACACATATGTTATACACCGACTAAATTTGTAACTATTTCTTCCTTGGTCATCGGAATGGGAACACGCCTATGGTAATGATCCAACATGATCTTAACGGAAGGAAGATGACTGGCTAATGAAAAAAACTATCTCCATTTCGATGCATCCCATGGAAATATGAACAGGAAAGCAAAACATGAATGAGCAAGTAAGGTCAAGAAGCATACCGGGAGGAGACGATCCACAAGGACAATCCACAGAATGGGGAAGAAACAAATGAGTTTGGACTTATTTATAGGCCCCTCCCTAGGACTTCCTTCTAGAACGTTCTAACCTCCTCAATGAACTTTCTATTTTTGGCCTACCTTTAATTTTTCCTTAGACTATGGTTTTGATTTCACACTGGATATTCTCAGTTTAATTGGTTTTTAGGGTTTGACCTACAGAAACCACCATTTCCAAGGGTCGAACCTTGGGTTTTTGGTCGAGAAAATTAGGCGTTTGCTCACAATTATCTCAGACTCGCCAATTCATGGATTTATTTACAATTTCGGCTTAAACTACAAGGGTTTCCATGGGTTCAAGTCCGATTTTCAGGGGGTAAACCCGCAATTTCAGGGAGGTAAGTTCAGGTTTTCGGGGGTTTTGAAGGGTCAAACCTATGTTTTCATGGGTCAAATGTCAGCCGTTTATTCACACGGTTCTAACATACATCTCAAACTTATTCTTGCATCAGACAATCAATTAAATCGGCCAAATTATGCATGAAATATACCACTCTTTAGTCAAAACATCACACAAAACTCATAAAACAATGAACTTTTGAAAAAAATCAGTGCACACTCCCTGCGGGATTTCATCCCCACAGCAGTCCTAGTGTGTTCACACACATCACTACCTAAATATATCAACAACATCAAGACCAAATTCTCTTCCTCTTCATCATCATCCATATGGGAAGATACTAGAGAAATGGGAATGAGAGGAAGAGCGATGTGTCATGAGGAAGGAGATAAGGAAGAGAGCTCATACACACTCAGATTAAGGCAAGAAAGAATGATCTTGTCGTTCTTCTTCTATTACATAAAAAGGAATGTACAAGAATGACCTAAGAAACAACAATACAACAAGTGCAATATATAAAGTCCAGTACATAATGAAATACCTAATGTCTGCAAATGAGTGAGCTGGCAAGAAATAAATATTCCATCACTCTCGATAGATAAATCTAATAAAGCTCAGTGAAGTATCCCTCACATATACCAACGTGACCACTATACATGTCAGAGAAACAAAAAATTGATACGTGTCCTCCTCGATCATCACATGTTGAGTTCGATATCTCAACACTCCCCCTCAAGCTCAATGTCATGTCCTCCTAATCCAAGCATCTTCTGAAACGTCTTTAGCTTCTCTACTCCAAGTGCTTTAGTGAAATATCAGCAACTTGCTTATCTGTTCTCACATAAACAAGATCAATATTACCTTATAATACCTTCTCTGTGATGAAATGATAATGTACCTTGATATGCTTTGTTCTAGCATGAAAAATAGGGTTCGTTGCTAACTATATAATGTTAAGATTATCACAATAAATAGTGATAGGATTTTGCACTTCGACATGTAAATCTGCAAGTAGCATCTCCAGCCATGATGCCTCACATGCTTCCATTCCAGCACCTCTATAATCGGCCTCTGTACTCGACAAAGCAATAGTGGGTTTCTTGTTGCTACTCCATGTAATAGCTTCACTCCCATGTGAGAATAGAAAACTACTAGTAGATCTTCTATCTACAATGATACCAACCCAATCTGCATTGGTGTATCCATGAACCTGCAAATCTACACCAGCTTCATAAAACAATGCATAATCCAAAGTAGCACTCACATAACGTAGAGTGCACCTCAAAGCATCCAAATGTGGCTTCCTAGGAACCTACATAAATTGAATTTTAAGTCCAATAGTATAGCTTAAATCAGGCCTTGTAATTGTGAGATATATAAGACTTCCCACAATTTTCTTGTACATACTAGCATTTACCAATGCTTCACTTAATGTAGTATCCAACTTCAAATTCTGATCTAATGGCATAGAAATTGGCTTACAATCGACCATACCATACTTTTGCAGCATATTCAAGGCATATTGCCTTTGTGACATCCATATACCTATTTTTGTATGTATAAACTCAATGCTCAAGAAGTAGCGCAAGATATAAAGATCTTTCATGTCAAATTCCTGCATTAAAAGTTGCTTTACCTCTTTGATGCTTCCTTCATTATCACCACCTACAATCAATTCATCAACATAGATAGCCACAATTGTGATGCCATCATCATCCATCCTTGCATATATTGAATGATCTACATCACACATAGAAAACCAAACGGTGGTTAAGAAATCAACAATCCTTGCATGACATGCACGAGCAGCTTACTTCAGCCCATACAAAGCCTTTTGCAACCTGCAAACATATTCTGGATGCTTTGAATCTTTATAACCTTGTGGCTGGTCCATATATACTTCTTCTTATAACTCACCATGTAGAGAAGCATTCTTCACATCCATCTGATGCAAAGTCCATCGTTTTGCTATAGCTAATGCAAGCACTGTATTGACAATAGAATTTTTTCTATAGGGCTAAATGTTTCCTCATAATCAATGCCATAAGTTTGTGCATATCCTTTTGCTACCAATCATGTTTTGTACCTGCTTATGCTACCATCAGCATTGTGCTTTACTATGTAAACCCACTTGCAACCTATGGATTTCTTTACTTGTGGCAATGGAACCAGCTTCCATGTTTCGTTTCCATAAAGTGCAACCATCTCCTCATCCATAGCTTTTTCTCCATCTACATTTCCAATTGCATCTTCAAAACAAGAAGGTTGAGCATCTTGTATTACTGTTGAAGGCAGGGAAATCTGGAAAAATAAAATAAAAAGACGGCTACGATGAGATTAAAATGGACATGTCGCAAGAGGAGAAGTTACAAGAAAGGAGTTCGCACACAACCGTAAGGAGGGAAGTCACAGGAAAAGAGAGCGCGATCAACCGCAAGAAAAGAGGTAGAAGTTCGAAGAAGAGAAATAGACTTGAGGAGAGGAAGCAGTGCAAAAACTGTGGAGAAGAAGAAGTTCTCCTTAAAGGGAATCTAGGCGGACCGGAGGAAGACTATTTCCACAGAAAATCACTATGTCTTTTATAACTGATGTAACCTTGTGACGCATACTCAAATATGGATCGATGAAGTTCTGATACATGTAAATCTGTAATCGTGGCACTTATATCTACTAAAGAAATGAACAGCAGGTGTTTTACAAAACAATATTTCTTCTCTGTAGTTCTTTTAATTTTTTTCGTTAAGTCTAATGAGAGACTTAAGTTGTCCACAAGAGAGGCGCAATTGTAATTCTTGCGTCTATGAGTGTGTAAGAAGTTGTAAACCTTCTAGAAGTGAAATCAGTAATGTATCTGTGCAAACCTAGTTCAGTAGAAGTTACCGGAAATGAAATATTTCGGTGAAGTTACGGTGGACATCTATCTGCAATTTCGGTGGAAATCTCTATGTATGAAGATCAGTGCCGAAAGGAAAAACAAGTAGTTCTGATTTTGTTCTTTAATTCGATGTTGTGTTGAACCTTGGAACCCTCAACACAGTTTCCGATCCTATTGTACGGCTGACGCAGCCTCAAGAAATGCATGAAGGGCAGGCGCAACCGTTTTGGTAAAGTATATTTTACAAGGGCACAGGCAAGAGCAACGAACGTGGAGACATCTTCAGACTTTTACGAGTGGTAGGAGGCCTAGGAGGAAGAAGCTCTGGGCACTGATGAGGAGCAGGGGGGAACAAGTGCAGCAGAGGCAAGGTTAGTGGGCAGCATACTTGGAGCGTTATTCCTCATAGAAGCAGCTGTAGGGGTAAGAAGACGACTCTAGTTCGACCCACTTGCAGGGGTGACCGGTCAAAAAACTAGGCGCACACCTCAACCACAGCCAATGGCTCAACCACCTCCTAATCCTAAAGTCAAAGCCACTCATTTCAGTGGAACCTCTAAGGAGGATGCTGATTGCCATGTGGCTCAATTTGAAATAAAATGGACATCGAATGGATATCCAGCCATGTACGGTGATGATATTAAACTTCAATAGTTTGCAGCCACGTTGGAAGGACGAGCTATGAGCTGGTTCAGTCAATATGGCATTGCTCATTTTGCTACATATGATGATTTAAAAATAGCATTCTTGCAACGATTTAGAAAAGAAAAGACGCCTTCCGATGTATTAAGGAAGTTGAGGGCCATCAGACAAAAGACCATGCTAGTGGAAGACTATGCTCAAAAGTTCCAGACTTTAATGGAAAGATTGCAAGGTAATGAACGACCTACTGATGAGATGTTGGCAGGATTTTTTTTGAAAGGATTAAGGAGAACAATAAGACATGCGGTGGCCAGTGAGGACATTGCAAATGGATTTGATGTATTAGTATTAGCAGCGACGCGGGTTGAAAGAAGGTTAGGATGAGCCAAAAAGAAGCAGTCTGATTCCGGTTCAGAGGTTGAAGCGGATTCAGCAACGGAGTCGGGCAAGAGTTCAAGTGATTCTGACACTGACGACTATGATGATGAAATAGTGAAGACAAAGCATCATAAGCATAAAGCTAAACACAGTAAAGAGGAGGAATGGATTAATAAGTTAAAGAGACATGGATATTCTATACTAGCTCCAAAGGAGAAACGATTTTGTGATATATGTGACAAAGAGGGATATACAAACGCAGTGTTGGTATAACCCTAAGCATAGAGGGCAAAGTTCTAGGCAAGACAATCGAAATCTAAATGACGTAGCGGCCAATCAGGCTATTCGTATCCAAGGGTGAGGTAATTTTCTGAGACAACAGCAAGGGAGACCCCCATGGAGAGATCAAGGGAATCAGCAAGGGAAGAACCAGCAAGGCAATCACCAAGGTCGACCACCAAGGGTAATGCCTTGTGGGTATTGTTCAGCTCCTGATCATTGGACAGGGCCAAACTGTCCTTTGTGGGTAAAGCATCGTGAAGAAAGAGGTATACCCCTCATTCGGTAAAATCAGCATGATCAACAGGGACAACATCAACTACAGGGGTAGCAGGCGGCTCAGGCGAATGCAATGCTGATAGAATGGCCAAAGCAAACGGTTAGAGCCCATGATGCACCCGGTACCTCTGATCGAATGCACATTGAGAAGACTAACCAATGGCAGTGTGATTGTAAACAATGTGGGAAAGGTAAAGAGGTTGAAGTGTTGGAAGTGACAAGATCAAGGAATAAAGGCCCTATTGATTGGAAGGAACAAAGACAAATCCGAGACAAGGTTTGAAGCAGGTTTGAGATGAGTCTTCTAATGAGGCGAGATGTGGAGATCAGATTGAGCAACAACAGGGTGTGAAATTGATACCTCCCATAAAGGAGCGGGATAAGGCGCAGTCAGCAAGGCTTGGCAAATGATTGGTTTGATGAAATCATTAGTTCACCGCTACAGTTATCCTTGGATCAACTATTATCTTTGGTACCTGTGTTTCGAGAGAAATTGTTGAAAAAGTTACGTGGGTATCATGCAGAGCCCGAAGTTAGGTCGATCCCTTCTATTTCGGCCAACAGTATTGATCCAGCAAACGTGGATTTTGTAGTATCATTCATTCAGGTGCAGTACAATCACCGACGATTTGCAGAAGTGTTGCTTGATGGAGGATCAGGAGTAAATATATTACCTGAGCATATTTTCATTGAAATGGGAAGAGGGGTATTGGCTCCAGCACCTTTTCAGGTAAAAATGGCGGATCAAACACGAGTACAGCCAGTTGGCATTTTGAAGCAACAACAAATTATCATTTCCGACATGACTTTTATGGTTAATTTTGTGGTCATCCGAATGTCTAAGTCCGCATATCCGTATGAAATGTTGTTAGGGAGACCTTGGTTTCGGCTTGCCAAGGTCAAGCAGGATTGGGGCTTGAATGTAGTAATGATTACCAAGGGTAAAAAGTAGGTGATGATTCCTATGCGTGGACGAAAAAATATGTCAGTACAGGAGAGACCCCTTATGGCTCAGACTATTAATTTGGTGGATGAGATTGAAGATGATGAAGAGGAAAAGTTTTTCCAAGCCAACCCAACGGTGGTGCCGGTATTAGGGCCAGTTCCGAGTGAACAGGTGGCAGGTGCCCATCTACAAAAGATATTTTATCAACGTATGGATATTCTGGTGCAGCAGTAGATGGAACACCAGGAGGAAGAGATAATTACACGGGCAGAAAGGATGTACGATCAGAAGTATGCAGGTTCTATGCGGGTGAAGGAAGAGGAGCTTCAAGAGGTTAATTTAGGAACCGAAACGGAACCCAAGCTGGTGCGGATTGGTAAAACATTGGAAGGAAAGTTTAAGGAGGATCTTATTTGCCTGCCTAAAGAGTATGTAGATGTGTTTGCTTGGGATTATACTCAAGTAAAAGGCATAGATCCGTAGTTGCATCAACACAGGATTAATTTGAAGGCGGATGCAGTACCGGTGGCGCAGCAAAGATATAGAATGAATCCTAACTTTGCCAAACAAGTGAAGGAAGAGATTGATAAATTGTTGGCAGTTGGACTTATTAAACCGGTGAATCAGGTCACTTGGCTATCTCCTATCATAGTGGTTCCCAAGAAGAATGGGAAGCTCCGAATTTGTGTTGATTATAGAAAGTTAAATGCGGCAACGGTTATAGACCCGTTTCCTTTGCCGTTTTGTGATGTAGTGTTGGATGCGGTCGCAGGCCATGAAATGTATGGTTTTTTGGATGGATTTTCCGGTTATAATTAGATCAGTGTAGCTGAGGAGGATCAGCATAAAATAGCATTTATTACAAAATTTGGAGCTTATGTGTTTACTGTCATGAGTTTTGGTTTGAAGAACAGACCACCATCGTTCAATTATGTAGCACATAAAGTGTTTGAACCTTATCTACAGGACTTTATGCAGGTATTTGTCGATGATTTTTCGGTCTTCAGTGAAATGATTAAGCACTTACTACACCTGAAAGCATGTTTTGAAAGATGTCGGCAGTTTAGGATGGTATTGAATCCATTCAAAAGTGTGATTGCGATCAGAAGTGGTATTTTATTGGGCCATGTTATATCACAAGCAGGAATGGCTATTGATATTAAGAAAATTGAACCTATAAGTACAGCTAAAGCAGCGACCAACGTTAAAGAAGTAATGCGATTTGTGGGTCAAATCAAGTGGCATTCCCGATACTTAAGATATTTAGCAAACATTTCCTTACAACTAACGCATTTAACCAAGAAGGATGTTCCGTTTGTGTGGGCTGATGCTGAAGAGAAAACATTCCAGTTGTTGAAAAATATGGTGTCGGTAGCACCCATTTTACAACCACCTGATTGGTCAATGCCTTTTCACATATTTGTGGATGCATCGGATGTGGCCGTAGGAGCAGTGCTGATGCAGCAGAAAGACAAAGGATGGTATAGACCTGTCTATTATGCCAGTAGGGTATTGGCTGCGACTGAAAGAAATTATCGGGTGACGAAAAGAGAAGCTTTGGCGATGGTATATGCCCTTAACAAGTTTCGACATTATTTGTTGGGCAATAAAGTGGTTTTTCATGTGGATCATCAGGCTTTGGTTTACTTAATCAAGAAGCCCTTATTAACAGGTCGATTAGCCAGGTGGATGCTTTTGTTACAGGAATTTGATTTTGTGATTATGCATACTCCGGGGAAAGAGCATGTGATGGCAGATTATTTTAGTCGACTGGAATCAGGAGAAACACCCACCGGTGCACTTGATGTATTTCCGGATGTTGAGTTGTTTACGGTGCAAGTGGTGGAGGCAGATTCGTGGTATGAGCAGTTATTAATTTTCCTGACGGAGGGTGTATTACCACAGTACTTCACACCTGATCAGAGGAGAAAGTTTTCTCTTAAAAGTAGGCCATATTTGGTTATAACAGGGGCATTATACAAGAAGGGGGTGGATCAGGTTATAAGGAGGTGTGTACCAGATTTTGAACAACTAGTTGTTTTACAGGAAGCACATTCCGGTTTAGCAGGAGGTCATTTGTCAGGCGACATTACAGGAAAGAAAGTATTACAAGCTGGGTTGTGGTGGGCGACGGTGTTAAAAGATGCGCATCAGTATGCTAAAGGATGTGTGATTTGCCAAAGGTTAGTCCAACCTAATAATTCTGACCGGATGACTGATCATCCGGTATTACCACTCGATCCTTTCCAAAAATGGGGCATGGATTTTGTGGGGCCTATTAAACCTACCACTCAGAGCGGTAATAGATACATATTGGTGGCAACAGATTATTGTACGAAATGGGTGGAAGCAGTGGCATTGAAAGATAATAAGGTAGCAAGTGTGACCAAATTTCTTTATCGTAATATTATGACTAGGTATGGGTGTCCGATTGAGTTAGTGAGTGATCGAGGTACTCATTTTCTGAATGAGGTGATCTCAGAATTAACAAGAATTCATTTAATCTTGCATAAAAAGACTATAGCCTATCATCCTCAAGCGAATGGGCAGGCAGAAAGTACGAATAACACTTTAATGTGTATTCTTAAAAAGTTAGTGCATGAAAATAAGAAAAATTGGGATTTGTTTCTTAATTCAGCTTTATGGTCATTCATAACAGCATTTAAAGTGACAACAGGTATGACACCTTTCCTATTGTTATATGGATTGGAGGCAGTAGTACCTATGGAGTTTTTAGTTCCTAGTTTGCGGATTACGGCAGAGAAGATGTCGCCTGAGTTATCGGTTAAACACAGGAGTAAATACCTTTTACAGATTGAGGAGGATCGCTTGATAAGTGCATATATTACGCAGGTGATTCAAAAGCGGCGACAAGCTTGGGTAAATCGGAATGTGAAGTTTAAGTTATTTAAAGAAGGCGATTGGGTGATGGTGTTTAATTCTAAGCTAGGACCCCATCCAGGAAAGCTTACATTGAGATACAGGGGCCCATACCAGATTGTGCAAGATTTGGGTCAAGGCACTTTTCGAGTGGCAGATGTGTTTGGCACATGGATGGACAAGGCAATAAATGGATTTAGGCTGAAATTATTTCAAGGGAAGCCGCCACATTTGGTGGTTATCTGCTAATGTGGTGCAAGTGGTTCATAATCCAGAACAACACATCAGCAATGTGTGTGATCATCGCAGTAAAAGAGTTTATTTCTCTACATTTTTATCTGTTGTACAGTGTTTTTTGACCTCGTGTTGGTGAAAAACTACATTAAGTAAATTTTTACGATTACAATGGAAACTTGGTTTACAGTTGCAGTTCAACTGTTCGCTACGGGTTAGCCCAAGGCCAATGATGGATAATGAAGTGTTGTTGAATCAGGGTATACAAACTAAGGAATATTCTGGGTCTGCAAGTAATGATATGTTGGAAATCAGTATACTTTGTAGTTCGAGTCAGCAGATCCATAAGAAGCAGCGGCATCGAGGGGAATATGAAGAGGAAGCTAGTATTCGACCAATGATTATCTTGCAAAATACAATTTGTCAGATTTGTATGATGGGAATTTTTTGCATTCTAAAATGTAGTATTGAGGAATTTAAATATCAATTTCGTATTCTTGAAGTACGAAGGAGTGTTCTGTTCCATAATTCTTCTGGCATGCATAGAAGATTTGTTAAGTGGGTTATTGGTATGAGGGGCAATCGATTGTTGCAGATTGTTTATGATAATCCATACTACAATATTATTGTGTCGCATGAAGTGTTACGTGCGTAAGTACATTCATCATTGCAGTAAGTGGCAGTTCAAGCATTCGCACTTGTGCAACGAATATTTTCAGTTGTACTTAAAGGCTTCCAGGATAATACTTTTTCTTGCGATTTCTATATTAGTGCCTGAATCAGGAATCATGAGAGGGTGTATGAGAAAGAGAGAAGTTGTAGTGAGAAAGGAAGAAACCACAACGGAGGAGAGTGATAGCTCGTTACAGGAGGATGAAGAGGAAATATCAACACCATCGACAATGACTAAGGGTGTGCAAACGCTTATGGGGTCATTCACAGATTTTAAAGTGGAAGTGGATATACAGTCTGCTTTGAATGAGAATTGGCTCAGAAGGATTGGATTATTACAGTTCGCTATGTTGCCATGGGAGTGCTGGAGATACAATTATGATGCAAAGAGCCAGCTAGAAATCATGCAGAAAACGAAGGGTCAGCTCTCACTCCAAGTAAAATTTTCACCGGAATTAGTTGCAAAATTATTTCAATTGCCTATATACGGTGATGTAGTCATTCCAAAATGTTCAGAGGAGGCTTTGAAGAAAGACTTTTGACCCCGAGAAGGAAGACGGAAGTACTATATGATGAAGAACGCAAGCTATGTTCAAAGGGAGCAGCTAAAATGGTATTTGGAAAGATTATGTTTTATCATTAAATATGATTCTATGTCGAGGGAGAATTTTGCACCTCTGGCCTATGCAGAGGCAGGTGGAAAAGTAAGTTGGGCCCATTGGGTGTATGATCACCTACATAGTGAGATCTTCGTCGGTGATAGGCGTAAAATGCAAACAAATAGTCGATTATTAGCATATTTAGCTGCATTATTCGAGTTCAACCAGCTAGTCGAAGGTCATAAGATAGTGTGGCCAAAGGAGATCAATTTTTGTGGTCATCAAGTGATGAGTCGAGAGCAGGAATAGCTAGCAGCGAAAGAGGTAATGGATAAACCTGCAGAGACGTCTGAAGATCTTCTTCGTGCTGGTTATATTGCACAGGAGATGAAATTGGCTAGTCAGATCATTCAACCTGATATACGAGAAGCAAGGATAGAGGAAGATATTTTGTTGTAGGTGCAAGATAATGTAGAGCATCCGAAAGCATTCGGAACTGTTTTTTGATTGTCTAGAAAAAGAAGAGTGGAGGAACAATTACAAGCAGTAGATGAAAAAATGTTGAAGGATGTTAACACTTCAGATTCTGATGTATCAGGAATGAAGTGGAGGTTGCACGAAGTTTCGGACTTCTTAGTTTTTCAAGAGGAAAAATTGTGTCGACATGAACAGGAAAAAGTATTTATTAATGAAAATGATTATCAGTCTTTGCAAGAGAAGACTAAAATACTTCAGGAGGCATTGGATAAGAAGATATGTATGTTGGAGGACTTGCAGAATGATAAGATACAATATGCGATAGAATTGTCTAGTACAAAGAAGTCTATGCATGATTTTGAAGAATGGCAGAAGTCTGTGCAAGCGCAGATTCAGAAAGAAATGATGGATTTTTCATTATTAAATGCTACTTTGCAGACGAAACGGTAGTTCTTCAATCGAGAATACAAGTCTTGCAGGAATTAGAGAAGCAGATATTAAAAGAGGAAGATCTGGAGTTAGATGCTACGTTAATGACGAAATTGGATATAGGTTTATTGAAGCAGAAACTGCATAAATATGTTCAAGATATTTGGAATGTGTTCCAAAATCGGTGGCTCGGTATGTTTAAATTTCAGTATGAACAGGTGCAGGCATGCTTTGTTTCAAAGCATGAAAAAGATTTAGTATGTATAATTTCAAAACAAGAGAGGCAGATCGAGGAGTAGATACAGATAATTGCAGAATTGCGGGAACAATTGTTGAAAAGGAAAGTAGAAGAAAAGGAGGAGATATTTGATGCAGATTTTCAAGAAAAGCAGGATGATGCAGAGGAAGATAATTTGCAGGATTGGAAGATTAAAGCGGAAGAAGAGCAGATTTCCAAACAGTCCCGGGAGATAATCTTATATGATCAAGGGATTGTCAAATTCGAGTCTAGTTTTTGACAAAATTACCCACCGGGCTGTGCCAGGTGTTGAAGGCAAGGAAATCTGGAAAAATAAAATAAAAAGAAAAAGAAAAAGATGGCTACGATGAGATTAAAAAGGACATGTCGCAAGAGGAGAAGTTACAAGAAAGGAGTTCGCACACAACCATAAGGAGGGAAGTCACAGGAAAAGAGAGCGCAATCAACCGCAAGAAAAGAGGTAGAAGTTTGAAGAAGAGAAATAGACTTGAGGAGAGGAAGCAGTGCAACAATTGTGGAGAAGAAGAAGTTCTCCTGACAGGGAATCTGGGCGGACCGGAGGAAGACTGTTTTCGCAGAAAATCAGTATGTCTTTTATAACTGATGTAACCTTGTGACGCATACTCAAATATGGATCGATGAAGTTCTGATACACGTAAATATGTAATCATGGCACTTACATCTACTAAAGAAATGAACAGCAGGTGTTTTACAAAACAATAGTTCTTCTCTGTATTTCTTTTATTTTTTCCATTAAGTCTAATGAGAGACTTAAGTTGTCCACAACAGAGGTGCAATCGTAATTCTTGCATCTATGAGTGTGTAAGAAGTTGTAAACCTTATAGATGTGAAATCAGTAATGTGTCTATGCAAACCTGGTTGAGTAGCAGTTACCGGAAATGAAATATTTCGGTGAAGTTACGGTGGACATCTATCTGCAATTTCGGTGGAAATCTCTGTGTATGAAGATCAGTGCGGAAAGGAAAAACAAGTAGTTCCGGTTTTGTTCTTTAATTCGATGTTGTGTTGAACCTTGGAACCCTCAACAATTACCTTTGTCATGTAGGCACAATGACGAGCCATGTAACTATGATATGTTAATCATTGTATAGAATTCTGCATCCTCCAAGATCTTCTTAGTCCTGAGTCACTTCTCCTTGTATCATTTGCTCGTGCCTTTCTAACTCCTGGAGTCTTCAGAAAGGGCAATCCAACTTCCTCATGAAGACTCTTTTCTGAACCACTTGAATCTTCATCAACCTCTTCAAAACGTGAAAATATTTTATGACCAGCAGAAAGCTTTTTTTTACCTTTCTTGGATGTATTTGATGAATTTGCTAGACTAATATTTCCATGCAATCTTCCACTCCATGGATTTGAGTTGGAACTATGATTGGTAGCAAAAGGATATGCACAAACTATTGGATTTTTCAGCATTTTTGTTGTCATTTGGTTCAAGGTCCAGTCCTTCTTTGGCATCTACATAAAAGCTTGACATTTCATCAAATACCACATCTATGCTCACCTTCACCTGTCATGTGAGTTGGTTATAACATTTATATCCCTTTTGCTCAAGGGAGTATCCAATGAGGACACATTTTTCTACTTTTGGATCAAGCTTCGCCCTCAGCTCATCTGGAACATGTACATATGAAATACAACCAAAAACTTTCATATGTGATAAGTTTGGCTTTTTACCTGTGAACTTTTCTTGATGTATAGTAGTAGTTGGAGTTCTATTCATAATGTATACAATTGTATGCACAGCTTCTGCCCAATAACAATGAGGCATATTCTTCTTAGCCATCAAGGCCCTGGCTATTTCTGCAATATATCTATTTTTGCGTTCAACAATGCCATTCTGTTGTGGTGTGTACCTGAATGAAAACTGACGTCGATTTCCATGAATTTTTAGGAAATTGATTAATTCATTTGACATGTATTCACCTCCTCCATGAGACCTTAACGTTTGAATATACTTTCCTGTCTACTTTTCCACCATAGCTTTAAAATTATGGAAATGAGTGAACACCTCACTCTTCTCTTTCATGAAATATACCCATCCTTTTCGTGTATGGTCATCAATGAAAGTAACATAAAACCTTCAATGGCCCATAGATGTGGTCTTTGCAGGACCCAAACATCTGTATGTACTATTTCTAGCACATTCTCACTAACATGCTTGTCATGCGAAAATGATGATCTTGACTGATTACCAAATTGACATGCTGCACATACCTTTTGCATCTCTGTAGCCTTGAAATTTGGTAGTCCATGGACAATCTCCTTTGACTGCATCGATTTGAGCCTTTGCAAGTTTGCATGTCCGATCCATTTGTGCCACATCTCTATATTCGCAATAACTCCTACACCTTCTACAAACATGGCTGCATTCATTTCAAGAATTTTCACATTTAAGGTGAACATCCTAACCACTTTGTTTCCTTTGGCAATCAATCTTCCATCCCATTTGTATTCTTCTACATATAACCCATCAACATTGAACCTGACTTCTAATCCATGGTCAACCATTTGTCCAATAGAAGCCAGATTCTTTGTTATATTTGGAACATGCATCACATCAACAAGTTATTTGACCTTCCCATTCTCCATACATAGTGCTATATTTCATGTATGCTCGATAGGGTGTGATGTGTCATCACTTGTTCAACATATCTAGGAGCTAGCAATTTCTACAAATTACTAAACCATTCCGCATGACCGCTCATGTGATTTCAAGCACTTGAATCAACATACCAGACATTATCATTCGATTTTGAAACACTAGCAGACATTGTATTCATCATGTGATGTTGAAGCATAAAAAACTTCTCAAAATCATCTGCACTTGTGGATGCATAGTTATTCTACTGCCTTCTATTATTTTGATTCTTCAACCTGCAATCACGTTCAAAATGTCCAGGTTTACCACAATTCCAACATCCTTTACTGTCATTACCTGAGTCATTTCTGCAATCTCTTTGGCTCCCCCTGCCTCTAAACTATCCTCTTCCTCCTGCATGATTCTGATGTTGACCTTGGTCTTGGTTACTGTTTCCTCTTCCACTTCCAAAACCTCTACCCCTGCCTCTTTCTATGCCAGAGTCGAATACTTGCTGAAAACTAGATTTTGTTTCTAAGTTTGAATCGTCACCAAGATTCTTTTCTTCAATAACCAGCAAAAACACCAAATCAACGAAATTCAGAATATTTTCCCTGGTCTGCATAGAAGTTCTGAACTCCTTATATGTAGCTCCTAAACCATGAAGGAACACTTCCACCTTATCATCATCATCATCTAGATTCATACCAATAGATGCAAGTGACTCATATATGCTTTTGATTTTCAGAGTGTAGACACTTACCAACATTCTCTTCTTTTCCAATGTATGCAGCTTGTTCTTGATTTGCAATTTCCATGCCTTTGTATTGGTCTCATACAAAGTGAGCAAACTATTCCAAGCCTCTTTCAGAGTCCTAGCATCCTGTATGTGTCCAATCATGCTATCTTGTATGCTAACATATAGATTTCTGTTGATGAGGTTATACCAGATAGCTCACTTGTGCAGAACGTTCTGAATGGTCTTTCTGATTCATATCAGAGTTTTGCTTCTACTCTTTGGTTGATGATGAAAGGCAATCCAAATGCCTTATCATTTGAGGAGTTAGTCTCTCTTTTGTTGCAGGAAGATCAGTCCAGGCAGAACAGGTCCATTATGCGAGTTGTAGATCAAGCTTTCCTGGCTAGTCAGAAGGGCAAAGCAAAATGGAGCTTTTCAACTAGTAAGCAAAAATCTGCTAATTCTGCACAGTTGAAGAAGGAAGATAAAGATGAGAAGAAATCAGAAAACCAGAAATTGTTTTGTAAGTACTATAAAGGGAATGATCATATCATAAAGAACTGTCCAAAACTGACTGCTAAAGAGGCAAAGAAGAAAGAGGCTGGAATGGTTGTTGTAGAGGCCTCTACACCAAAAACCGAGTCTGCTAATCTTGTGCACGAAGAAGAATGGGCATTTACTACTGTTTGCCGTTTTGACCTATCTTCTCATGAGCAGTGCATGTCTGCAGTAGACTCAGATGTTTGGTATTTTGACAATGGGGTGACCAAACATATTACCTCGCAGTGCAGTTTCTTCTCCTCACTCAAGCATGCCCCTATCGGGAATATTGTTACATGCGCCAACAACTCCTCTTATCCTGTTCTAGGAGTTCATAAGATCATTGTCACTACTACTGATGGTAGTTATTTCACCTTGTCAGATGCTTTATTTGTGCCAAGGATCAAGAAGAATCTGTTATCAGTTTCTACATTAGGCAAGATTGGCTTGGTTGTGAAATTTTTTGATGACAGGTGTACAGTTCATGATCTATCACATGGCGACATGATTATTGCTTTTGGCATTTTATGTCGTGGGCTGTATAAGCTCATAGACTATGAAAGATCTATAAGTGATTCAGCATGTGTAGTACATGATTCTCAGGCCATTTCAAATGCAAAGCTTTGGCATGCACGCTTTGGTCATCTGCATTTTGCTAGTTTGCTACACCTGTAGAAATCTGAAATGGTGTCCTCTTTGCCCAAACTTGAGGCACATGGAAAACATGTTTGTGAAGGCTATATTTTGGGCAAAATGCAATGTTCCTCATTTCCAAAAGATGGTTCAGTTCGGGCTACTCAGAAATTGTAGCTTGTACATACTGATATCTGTGGTCCTATGCAGACACCTCCTTTTGGAAATTATGTTTACTTCGTGACTTTCATTGATGATCTTTCCAGGTGCGTGGGTATATCCATTAAAGGCAAAGTCTGAAGTGTTTATGTGCCTTAAACAGTTTTTGGTTTTGGCTGAGAATATGTCAGCATGTAGAATGGGCACCCTCCATTCAGATCGAGAGGGGGAATATATGTCTTCTGATTTTAATGCATTTCTGGCTGAACGTGGGATAAAACACGAGTGTATAGTGTTGTATACACCTCAACAAAATGGAGTTTCTGAACGAAAGAACAGGTCTCTCATGGAGACAGATAGGTGTATGGTTAAGAGTCAGGCTTTACCACATAGTTTTTGGCTTGAGGCTGTCATGTGTGCAGCATATGTACTGAACAGCTGTCCCACTAAAGCGCTACAGTCTATCACTCCGTATGAGGCTTGGCATGATTGCAAGCCATCTGTTGCTCATCTGCATGTTTTTGGTTGTTTGGCATATGCATTAGTGCCCGAACAACATCGCAGAAAATTGGATGATAAAGCAGTAAAATGTATTTTTGTTGGGTACAGTTCTGAAAGTAAAGGCTATCATCTGTATCATCCACAGACTAAAAGAATTTTGGCTAGCCATGACCATGATGTTGTTTTTGTGGAGGATGCTATTCAGCCATTGCTTTCATGTACTAAGGAGACATCTGTTAGCTCCAAAGACATGTATGATACCTTGTTGCCTCTTTTTACAAGTGGATAGTCTAGTGCTAGTCCTAATGAGGCAACCTCCACTACAACGTATGAGGGGCATACTGACGTTGGCCATACCGACGGTCACGCCTCGGTGTCGGTATGACCATTGAAAATTCTTGAAAAACCACGGATGCAATACCGATGGTCATTAAATCCTCGGTATGCACGTCATCGATATGACCGTCGGTAGGCATCGGTACTTTACTGTAAATTACCGACGCTTATACCACTGCTTATACCGACGCTCATACGGACGCTTATACAGAGGCAACGTTTTAACAAAGCGAGAGAGAAAAAATTCGACATTTGCTTGCATTTTGAACCAAAGTTTGCTATTGTCGAGTTTGCACTCGTGAAGTACATTCTGAACCTATTGTCTACACACATCTCTCTCTTTCTCTCTCTTTCTCTCTCTTTCTCTCTCTTTCTCTCTCTTTCTCTCTCTTTCTCTCTCTTTCTCTCTCTTTCTCTCTCTTTCTCTCTCTCTCTACATCTGTGTTTCTCTAGATCTGAAATTTTGGTAAGAATTGCACATACTATAGCACCCTTTCTCTTTCTTTGTCTTTTCCCTTTTCTAATTTCTCGTCTCTGTCGTTTTGCAGGAGCTTTTTGGCATCAAATCTTTGGAATTCGACGAAGGGCAACATTAAGTGGACCTTGACACAATGCTCCAAACAATTACATCAGTGTAAGTGATTGTTTTATTTTTGATTGATATAGAGTGAGATAGAGAGAGAGATAAAAGAAAGAGCGAGATCTAGAGAAACATAAAGAGAGAGAGAGAGAGAAAGAAAGAGAGAGATGAAAGAGAAAGATAGAGAGAGAGTGAAAGAGAGAAAGATGAAATAGAAAGAGAATGAGATAGAGAGAGAGATGCATACATACATACACACACATATGCATACACATACTCACATACATATTACATACACACATGCATATTACATACACACTCACATACATATTACATACACAGATGCATATACATATGCATACATATTACATACTCACATGCATACACACATATACATACATACATGCATATTACATACAA
>CM035413.1:75842597-75872597 GCA_020310875.1 Ceratopteris richardii
TGTGTGGCTTAGATGCCTTATGGCTGATTTGGGTGTTGGTCAGTCTTCTGCCACCACCATCTTCACTAATAGTCAGAGCGCATTGACAGTTGCGAGGAACTCTGTGTTCCATGCTCGCACTAAGCACATTGAGGTGCATTATCATTATGTCAAGGAGAGGTTCTCTACTAGGGAGATCAGCTTGGCATATGTGCCCACATAGGAGAACATTGCAGACCTTTTCGAAGGCTCTACCTAGGGAGAAGTTTGAAGCTTTCCGCAAAGCTTTGGGCTTACTTCCTTTGGTGGAGTGATTTCCACATAGCTTGGCACTTCCTTATACATGAGTGCCAACTACTTGTTCATCGCATCACTCCCAGGGGGCATTTTTTGATGTATTTAGGTAGTGATGTGTGTGAACACTCTAGGACCACGGGGGCACTTTTTTCCCTCTTTAGGAGGTTTTTTTCCCTGGCTTGTATATACACATATTGCCCTAATGGGCTACTCATCTTTGTACATTCTCTAGTAATACATTCAATACTTGTGTTGTGCTCCAAACTTCTTCTTCTCCCTAGTGTTGTTTGTGTGCTTCCGCAGACGTTTAAATCCAACACTATCAAAGAGATTCAAAGAATTTTCACTTTTTATAGGAATAATAGAAAAATCATTAAAGCCCATCACAAAGAGAAAATCCTCGAGGCTTTGAAGAATTTGACCTTAATAATCCTGCAAAGGACCTTCTTGAGCTTCAACACCAACTTAGATGTGAAGAGTATCTGGAAGCTAGTTGGTCTCTTGCCAAATCTGGAGAGTATTGGGTTGGGAAAGTGGATACACCTATTAAAATCATGTATGATTTGATGAAACAAAAAAAAAAGAACAAGGACAATATACCTTTGATCTCTAAGAAAAATGGTGGGATTGCTATCAACATGGAGGAGAGCTTATAGGAGGATGTTAGCTTCTTGAGGGATGTTTTCTCTAGTTCTCCCAAGAGGAGGGAGGCTATTTAGAGGGCAAGACCCTCCATTACATTGAAAAGGGTGAAAAATCTCCCTCAGGGCCTAGCCTCTATTCAGTACCTACCCCTCTTTGTCGGTTAGATTAAAGATACCATCAATAAATTGAAACCATGTAAATCCCCTGGTATTGATGGGATTCCTAATGAATTTTTCTTGGAAATAAAGGATTTCCTAACCCCTTACCTTCTGGTGATTTGGGAAGAGGATGCTAGGAAAGATGTTCTCTCATCTCATATCAACATTGGTGTCATTAGACTTATCGATAAAAAAGTCCCTAAGGAGGACCTAAATAATTAGAGACCTATTACTTTCCTCAATTCTGTGTATAAGATTTTTGCTTCCACTCTTTAAAGAAGACTTGGCCCCCTTATGGAGAAAATTGTGTTGCCTATGCAAAAGGGGTTCATAAAGGAAGATACATATTAGATGCCATCATTTCTAATCTGGGAAGGGCCTGACTATGCTAATGAAAGGAACATAAATTACTACTTCTGGGGATTCCCATTGGTTTCAATGTCTCCATGCAACAAAGATAGGAATGGATGTTTGACAAATTCAAGAAAAGGGTTTTCACGTGGTATAATGTGTACTCTTCTCTGTCTCATGGATCTTTTGTGCTCAATCATTATTTTTTGTCTACTCTGGTTTACTACTTATCCTATTGGATGCCATCCAAAGCTCAACTGAACTAGGTGATTACTCTTGCTAGGAGGTTTCTATGGGGTGGAAATGATAGGCCTCCAAAGTTCCCAACGTTGCTTAGCACATCTGCTATCTTCACAAAAAAGAGGATGGTTTGTGTATTATTAACCCAGTCAAAATGGCTCAAAACCTTTCTGCTAAGTGGATTTTGAGATGTATTAATTCATTTGACATTTAGGCTTTGCTTCTAAATAGAGATACTCACAAGTTTTATGTTAGAAACTATAAATCATGGAATAATAAACATTCGTTGGACATTGTTTGTTCCCCCCCCCCCCCCCCCCCAAAATTTCTCTCTTGTTGGAAGTATTTTGTCATGTAGATTCTAGAGAGCTTGGATGAATGTACAATCTTTTTACTCTCCCAAAAGTGATTTCAAAAATAACATAAACTTCTTTATTAAGGATTCCTCTTCACATGGGTGGTTAGCCCTATGGAATAATAAAAGTCTTGCCATAAAAGAACACAAATGCTTCAAACATGGGATCAAGAACTAGAGTTGGTTTCTCCAATCAGGTGAGATATTATCTGATTATCAAATCATGGAGCTTACAAACTTTTCCTCTTCTTGTATGCATGTGATCTTGGAATTCAGGAGCATTTTGAGGGGAAAGATGAGAGAGTTGAGGATTTCAAACCTACAATTGGAAGAAGTTGCCAAGGATTGTGGAATAGTTTTAAGCAAAATAGAGGCTCCATCTGTAGCATAGTCCACAAACTTAATTCCAGATGGAAGTGCAATTTTTCTAACCCATCAATGGAGATATAGATTTAAGGACATTTGGACTTTCTCCTACAACATCAAACATTCCTACTTGGAATGGATTATTCTTCATAATGGGATGTGGACTGGTAGCAGGGATAGCAAGATTAAAGCTACCAATGGTAATTGTGCAATGGGTAGTAGGGAAGAGGATTTTCCCCCACCTTTTTATTAACTGTTGGCATGCCAAGATGTTCTGGCACTTATTGGAACCCATCCTGAAGATCAAGAATCTACCTCAATTTAGGATCAATGAAGTCATCCTTGGTTGATGTATGTTATATAGGAAGTCACTACAGATGGGATGGTGTGAACCATCTCTTAGATTCCACTAGATGGGCACACACATGAGTGCCATGTGGCACTCATGTGAGATGCCACTTAGTGACCCAAAACTAGTAATATTGAGAGAGATAAAATCAATGGATATAGGTACATGGCTGGGTAGAAAGAAATCATAGAAAAAATTATGTAATCAATCCGTTATTGTAGCCTACGAGTGTCTTCTTCAACAAAAAATTTTGTACACGCATTCTGGAAAAGTAGGAGGTTCATAGGAGTTCATAGTTGGTATTAGAGTAGAGCCCATGATCGAGCATCAACAACAAGACCAAGCAGAGCTATTGTGGCATGTGAATACATCGGTGCTGCCCAGAAAGAGAGCCAACAGCCCATGTAGGAGAAGTTGTTCTCCTCACCTCCTCTCTTGGATGACAAAAGAGTGAAGTGAGCCCACTAGTTATACCCATTTTTGGTGCCTCTAGATGGCTATGTGGGATCAATTTGACATCTTTGCGCTGCGACCTCGTAAGGGGAACAAATTCGTGGGAGGAGGTAAAGTAGAAGCTTTTGAACTCTAGTTTTTTCTTTAATTTTGGGGGAGAAAAAGCAATATTAAATTAAGGATTCGGGGAAGCAGTGATGCACAGGTGTATATTGGGTTGTGGATATGGGGTATGGATCATTGGACTAGCTAAAGAAGCTTGAAGCTCTCAATTTTGGCCTTCCAAAGTCACCCCTTCATGAAGAATTACTCTTGCACTTCCTATCCTTGACATATCCACCTTCTTCAGGCCATAGCTTGGTGATCTAACATATGATTTGAGAAATCTTTGTCATATTACGAAGCTACACTCACTTTGTTTTGCAACAAGTGATGATTGAGTTGGAGAAGATTTGGTCAACCAAAATTCTTGTGCAGTGCTTCGGTAGGAACTAGGCGGCCACTCTAGGGCCTAGTTTTTCATCATTCGGCATAAGAATCAACTTTTTTCACTTGGATTAGCTTCATGTCTTTGAAGTACAAGTGTTGGACTACCTATTTTGGATTGGTGAGGACTAGTGAAACTCAAAAGTGATTTATCTTGACTCAATTTTCTCATTTGGGGCTATTGCTATATGGTTTTGGCAGCATTCTTGCTGGTTTTTGGTATCTAGAACATCCTCGAGCCAACCGGACATTTCAAATTTTTGTTTGGGCCTAGTGAGGATTGAAGATCAGTGCCTTGACGCTTCAAAGATTGCTTGGATTTTGCTTCCATAGCTTCATTTTCTACCAGGGAAATGCTCTAGTGTCATATTTCTCTTCTTCTTGCATATTTAAATTTACTTCCATTCTTTTCACATACTCTAGCTAGTAAACGGGGGGAGTGCAACATGGATTCCAAGGGCAAACAAATAGTAGGACACACCTCCAACTAAAGAACAACTAGAGGACCCTGACCATAGGATGGAAGAAGTAGAGTTTGAGCAGGAAGTTGAGGAAAAGTTAGAAGGGAAAGAGCCTCAACAAGAAGAGTACATCTATGAGGAACTTCTCGATGAATTTGTCACTCATGAAAAATTAATAGAATTGAAAGAAAAGACCCTTAGGTTAGAGAACAATATAGGTAGCATGAAATCTCTCATTGAGTAGCTTAAGTCTAAAATGATCTCACTTGAGACACATATCACCTCTTTCCTAGCTAGGAAGGAAAGAGAAACTCCTACTCTTCCCATAGAGATGACTAGGAAATATCTTTCTTTTCCTAATAAGCACAAAGGAGAGAGCTCAATGGAAGCTCCCCTCCTAAAATACTTTAAGCCACCTACCTTTATGGGGGATGAAAACGATAGAAACAAGGATGCAATCTACACTTATCTGCAAAAGTGGAATGATTTGCATTAATTAAAGGGCACCCCACCTGAGTACCATGTGCTAGAGGTGAGTCTCTTGCTTTGCCCACATGCTTATAAGTGGTTGATGAGTCTCAAGGAGCCTAACTCTATTCCTATGGATTGGGTTCAATTCGAACTCTTTTTTCCTAAAAGAGATTCTTCTTGAGAATGAGGAAGAGAGGAATTGGGATGAGTGGGATAGGATTACCCAGAGAGTAGGCCTTTGATGGTCTACATATACCAATATAGGGAGATCATTTTGAAACTTAAGAGATTGTATGACTTGCAAAAAACTAGAGGGTTTGTTAGGGGCTTAGATAAAGCCATCAAGAGAGAGGTAAGAAGAAATGCACCAATGACTTTTGAGGAGGCGATCAAGTATGCCCATATTTTTGAAGACCATAATTCTCAATATACTCCTATGGAGATTGATCAGTCCCTCAAACCTCTTAGTACAACTAAGTTTAAGAAGAAAGTGCCATTAAGGAAAATCAAAATCTCCATTAAGAAATAGAGATCGCAAGGGCCTAGGCTACCTATAGAGCAGTTTGCGATGGCCAAGAGAGAGAGAGAGAGAGAGAGAGAGAGAGAGAGAGAGAGAACATGTGCTTTATGTGTTTGTCTTCTAGCCTGTTATAGTGGAACTATCCACTCAAGAAGGCAGATGAAAAGAAGAAAGTTCCAGAGAGTAGTATGGTCCCTGATAAGGGCAAAAAGGTAGTCGACCTAGTGCAGACACTTCCTATTCATGGTAGCTCTAGCTGCAAGGGAGTAAAGGTGATGCACAAGGATATTGAGGACACCTGTTATTTGACTTAGTCATTGTGGTCACCCTAGTTTGGACCACATGACTTGGTTAAACTTCATTGTAGTGTATATAGGACCAGGGTGCTATTCATGATAGATGACTCTACTACTCATAACTTCATAAACAATGCTATGGTCAAAGAGCTAAAGATTCCCCAGCAGCCTAGTGCACATAAATACTATTGGAAAAAGGCCATGGCAAGTCCAAGTGATGGCTTGAGTCATCAAAAGGCTTAGAAATTTAAAGGAAATGTCAACTCCTTGCAGAGTTCACTTGTGAACTCTCTTTTGTAGTTTTTGAGTACTTACTTGATGTAAAAGTAAAGGAATCTAAGTGATTGAGTTCAATTGATTAGTAGGAAGTAGAAAAGCCACGAATTTTTTATTTAGTGAGTAGGAGAATCAATCACTAAAAGTTTGGAGAGTGATTATAGGAAGATTCAAATTCAAATCTTGGCTCCAAAGATCACTATAAATACATGCTCATTAGTTGCAATTTAAAAGACCTCCATGAGCTCCACTTTATGCCATATCAAGGTGTGGTTTCAAGGCACACATATGTTCTAGTAAGTCCATTGTACATTACAATCAATATACATTCATTTTCATGATCATTTGAGTTCATATCTTCATGCTTTTGTGAGTATACTATTCACTATCATAGCTCTCAGTTTTCTCAATCAGATTGCAGAGATGATTTCTATGAGCTTGGTGCATCATTTTTAGTGATTTAAGTTTTTAACATTTGCTCCTTATGTCTAATATATAGTCACAAATTTCCATTGCAATTGGGTTTTTTAATCGTGAGTTATGATCATTTGAAGTCGACTATATCTGTTCATTCTCCACTTCTCTATCAGCACTCCATCAAAATAGTTTTTTCTCAGATCGAATTCTCAATGTGTACTTCATCATTTTCCATGATTCAAAGCTTTATAGAATTCTTATAATCTCTAGTATATGGTTATAAAATTTCATAAGCATTGCGTCTTGGAATCTTGAGATATTAACATTTCTCTCCTCATGGGTTTGAATACTACTATAGCCCACGAAAATCGGGGTGATGCTACAACTTGCTAAACACTTTTCTTTGTACGTAGTCCATAATTTTTTATGAGATAACTATTTATTGTTAGCTTACTAAGTTAATAAGGTTTCGCCAAAAGAAATTAAGTTAACTGCTGTTGTGGCCAGAGAATTGTTCAAAACACTTAGCAGGTGTATGAACCAAAATAGCATGTTTTTTACACGATTCAACTTCTACCTATCTGTTTTGGTTCATCCTTTTGAGAGTGATCTTCCAAGGTACATCAGGTTTCAAATACATCCTTTGGCAAGCTAAAAGGGCCAAGTACATATCCCTAGAGTTTATTTGGCTGGTGTAGTGCAAAGTTTTTGCAACACTACTCCATCTTCTCCAAGTACAAATCCATCTCTTTATAGTGGTATCAGAGCAAGGTTGGACAACATGGCAGATGGATTTCCTTCATCAATTGAGAAATTGGACAAAGATAACTACTTAGCTTGGTCATCAAGGATGGAAGCTTATCTTCATGGCAGGAATGTATATGGTTATGTAGCCTGAGATGAAGTTATGCCAAGTTTCAGGAACAAAGGTCAACCAACACAAGAAGAGCAAGAAAGATTGAGCACATGGTACTCCAAGGATGCACTTGCAAGGTCTTATCTCCTCAATTCTATCTTAGATTTTTTGTTGCCTCACATTATAAGTTGTAAAAAATCTTAGGAAGTGTGGAATGCACGTGAAGCCTTCTTTTCTTTAAGTACAAAGGCTAGGAAGCATCAACTACGGTTGGACTTTACAACTCTCAAGAAAGCTTCCAAACAAAATGTGACTTATTTTGTCACAAAGCTCAAAGAGATAGCAGATCAGTTGGGAAGCATTGAAGAGGTAATAGATGAAGAAAACATTGTAAGGAAGGTCATCAATGGCTTGAAGGCAGATGGCAAGTGGGAAGCATTCACCACAGCTATGGATCTATACATGGATATGCATGTACCAAATTTCAATACACTCATAGGACAACTACTTACTCAAGAGGCCAAGCTTATCAAGAATGGAGAATGCTCCAAAGGTAATGAATCTTCTGCCTTGTATACTGATAAAGGAAAGTCCAAAGAAAACAAAGGAAGAGGAAAGAAAGTGGATGATGAAGCAGGTACACATCAAGCTAACTATGCAAGTAGAGGAAGACATGGTAGAGGTAGAGGCAGAGGAGGAAAACAAGGCAGGGGGAGATTCCAAGACTCTAATTCATGCTCTATTTATGGATTAACTAATCATACAGCTGAAAATTGCTTTAGGAATTCTAGGAATCAAAGAGGGAGGGGATACAATAGAGTAAGCTATGGCCACTCTAAAGGAAGGAACAACAACTTCAATGGCAACCATAACAATTACAACCATTCAAACTATCAAGGAGGTGATAGGGGAAGAAGAGACTTCAATAAGTACACATAAGACTCAAATCAAGAGGACCCATTTCTAATCATGAATATGGCCATGCCACAAGGTAAATTTGATGAGCATGTTTTCTACATAGATTCAGGTTGCTCCAATCATGTGGCGGGAAATATGGCACTCCTATCAGATTTAGAAGATCCAAAGAACAAGCATGAAGTGCATATAGGTAATGATACAAGGCATTTAGTGGAAAAGATAGGAAATCTGAAAGCACCTGATGGAAATATCAACCTACTAAGCAATGTAGTCTATGTCCCTACAAGCAGAAAAAACTTGATAAGTGTAGGACATATTGTGGAAAAAGGCCTATAGGTTAGGTTCACGAAAGCAGAAGCATTTGTTGAAGATCCAAGTCAAGGATTGAGGAGAATTGCAAACGGTGAAAAGACAGGTAGATTGTTCACATTTGAATCACAAGACACTAGGAACATTGCTCTCTTTAACTATGGTAGTCAGACACTCACAGAATTGGACGTATGGCACAAAAGGTTAACACATATTCGTGAAAGATCATTAAAGCAAATTTGTAGGGACCAAAGTGTACTTGGACTCCCAAGATTGTCAAAACAACACATGATTTATAAGTGCAGTGAATGTCAATTTGGAAATTCTCAAAGATTACCATTCATGAAGAAAGGATATATGCATGGAGATCTCTCAAATTTGGTATCATATAGATGTATGGGGACCTAGCAAGGATGCTTCAATATTTGGATCAAGGTATTATGTCTCCTTCATTGATGATTGCAATGGATGGACTATATTATATTTTATGAAACGCAAAGATGAAGTCTTTTCATGCTTCAAAAGATATTTGGCTCTTGTGGAGAATCAAACAGGTAAGACATTAAAAATCTAAGGTCAAATGGAGGAGAACAATACTTCTTCATGAAATCGACTCCTTTCTTCAAGAGAGGGGAATCAAAAGAGAGATCACTACAAGTGGGGTGGGAGAAAGAAGGAATAGGTCAATTGTTGAAGATGCTAGGTCTATGCTAAATGAGAAGCACTTACCTAATTACTTATGGGTTGAGGCTGTATCCATAACCACTTATTTGATTAAGAGGTTAACTTCAAAATCACTTGATGGCATGACACCATATGAGGCTTGGAATGGAAGAAGACCAAGCTTGGATCATTGTAAGATTTTTGGATGTGTTGCTTATGCTCATGTTCCTTCACAGGCTAGAGGCAAGATGGATCCCAAAGCAGAAAGGTATGTATTCCCTGAATATGACAACAATCAAAAGGGATACATATTATACAACCCAACAACCAAAGGATTCTTGGTGAGTAGAGATGTAGTATTTGATGAGAATAGTTCTTGGTATGAAGATTCATGTAGAAAGGTCAACCTACCTTATGATCTTGAAGAAGATTTTCCAAAACTTGTAAAGCATAATTCTTCTAAAGTTGGAGAGTAGGATACCTCAGAAGATGATGAAGCAAATCATTATGAAAAACTCAAAATGTGGAAGTCTAAAAGTAAAGCAATAGTGTAGGAACTTGGACAAGAGGCAGAATCATCTCATCATGAACCCACAGTTGCTCTCTCTTCTACTAAAGCTAAATACAGAGGTCTTGCTATAGCTACTCAAGAAGGAATGTGGATGAAGACACTATTCATAGATCTTGGATTGGAGATTGGAACTCCAACTATTTTTGGTGAAAACATGAGTTCCATTCACTTGGCTGCCAATCCAATTTTTCATGCGAGGACTAAACATATTGAAGTACATTACTATGTAAGAGAGAAGATTATAAGCAAGAAATTAAGTTAAGGTGTGTGTCCACTCATCAACAATGTGTAGATATTCTAACCAAAGCATTGGATGGTACACAACTTTACAAATTCAAGGCTATGATTGGTTTGCAGGTAATCTTGGAAGATTGAAGACCTCAAGATCACTTGACTTTGAGGGGGAACTATTGGAACAAGTCCATGGCAAGTCCAAGTGATGGCTTGAGTCATCAAAAGACTTATAAATTTAAAGGAAATATCAACTCCTTGTAGAGTTCACTTGTGAACTTACTTGATGTAAATGTAAAGGAATCTAAGTGGCTGAGTCCACTTGATGAGTAGGAAGAGAAAATACACAAATTTTTGATTGAGTGAGTAGGAAAATCAATCACTAAAAGTTATGAGAGTGATTATAGGAATATTCAAATTCAAATATTGGCTCCAAAGATCACTATAAATACATGGCTCATTAATCATGGTTTAAAAGACCTCCATAAGCTGAGCTTTATGCCATATCAAGGTGTGGTTTCAAGGGATGCATATGTACTAGTAAGTCCATCGTACTTTACAATCAATATACATTCATTTTCATGATCATTTGAGTTCATATCTTGATGCTTTTGTGAGTATACTGTTCACTATCATATCTCTTAGTTTTCTCAGTCAGATTGCAGAGATGACTTCTCTCAGCTTGGTGCATCATTTTTAGTGATTTAAGAGAAGTTTTCTCCTTATGTCTAGTATATAATCACAAATTTTCATTGCAATTGGGTTTTTCAATCTTGAGTCATGTTCACTTGAAGTCGACTATATCTCTTCATTCTCTACTTCTCTGTCAGCACTCCATCAAAATAGTCATTTTCTCAGAGCTGGTTCTCAGTGTGTACTTCATGATTTTCCATGATTTAAAATTTTATAGAATCATCATATTTTCTAGTATATGCCTACAAGATTTCATAAGGAATACATCTTGGAATCTTGAGATATTAACATTTCTCTACTCACGGGTTTGAATACTACTACAGCCCGTGAAAATTGGGATGATGCTAAAACTTGCTAACCAATCTTCTCTTTATGTAGTCCATCATTTTTTATGCAATAAGTCTTTATTGTTAGCTTACTAAGTTAATAAGAGTTCTCCAAAAGTAATTAAGTTTATTGCTACTTTGGCCAAAGAATTGTTCAAAACATTGAGTAGGTGTATGAACCAAAATAGCAAGTTTTCTACACTTGATTCAACTTCTACCTATATGTTTTGGTTCATCCTTTTGAGAGTGATCTTCCAAGGTATGTAGGCTATCAAATACATCCTTTGGCAAGCGAAAAGGGCCCACTACATATCCCTAGAGTTTATTTGGCTGGTGTAGTGCAAAGTTTTTGCAGCACCACTTCATCTTCTCCAAGTACAAATCCATCTCTTCACAAATACATAGTATCTATGATGCAAGGAGAAGATAAGAGGATATGGGATACTATGGTATCCAATTTGGAATTCAAGATGCTATGGGGATTGGGAGACACACTTACATGCAACTATCAAAACAATACCCTTGAGTCTGAAAGAAATGGAAGTAAGTTTTGTATACAAGGAGAGAGAGATGTACTTAGTGCACCTCTCATCTCATCTTTGGAGTTGTATAGTCTTTGTCATCTTCAGCATGTACAAGAGATACTTCTTCTATATAGTCAGGACTTTGAGCATTGTACAAAAACTTCATATGATGTATATTTTCATGCTAGAAATGTAAATATGGACAATATTTTTTACTATTCTTTCTTGCCTAGAGATGTTTTTCCCACTAACTTACCTAGAGGGCTACCACCTGAGAGAGGGGATATTGACCATGCTATTGAGGTAGTTACTAACACTAAACCCATTTATAAGCCGCCTTATAGGCTTAGAGTTTCTTAGCATGAGGAGGTTGAGAAGCAGCTACATGATTATTTAGATAAGGGCTTCATTAGACCTAGTAACTCACCTTGGGCATCACCAATGCTTCTAGTTAAAAAAAGGGACGACTCTATGAGATTATTTATAGATTATAGAGCACTAAACAAGGTAACTATCAAAAATAGGTTTTCAATGCCTAGGTTGGAAGACCTATTTGATCAGTTACATCAGGCTAGGTATTTTACCAAGCTTGACCTTAGATCAGGATATCATCAGATTAGGATTAGGGCAAAGGATGTCCCTAAGATTGCATTCAGGACTAGATATGGGCACTATGAGTTTTTGGTGATGCCTTTTGGTCTCACCAATGCGTCTGCCACTTTCATGAAGCTCATGAATAGCGTATTATGGCCTTATCTAGGGTAGTTTGTAGTAGACTTCCTGGATGATATTTTGATCTATAGTGCATCAGAACAGGAGCACTTGAAACACTTAAAAAAAGTATCCCAAGTGTTAAGGGAAAATTCACTATTTGCTAAGGAGTCAAAGTGTGAATTTTTCAAAACAGAGGTTAGATAGCTTGGGCATATAGTCTCCCAAAATGGAATCCATATGGATCCTGAAAAATTAAGGGCTATTATAGAATGGCCACATCCAAGGAACCTAGAAGAGCTGCAGATCTTCCTAGGTTTATCAAGCTTCTATCAAAGATTCATTAAGAATTATACCAAAATGGCTATCCCGATGATGGATTAGCTTAAAGGGACAGAGAAAGCCTTTCATTGGGGAGACGAACAGAATCAAAGTATGGAGAGATTGAAAGTAGCAATTGCTCTAACTCCATGTTTATATAAAGCAAATCCCAATAAACCCTTTTTGGTTCAGATTAACACAAGTGATTTTGCTATAGGAGCGGTTTTACTTTAGGATGGTCGACCAGTAGCTTTTGAGAGTAAGAAACTAGAACCGGTTTAGAAGAATTACTCCGTCTATGAGAAGGAGTTGTATGCAATTGTCCATGATTTGAAGAAGTGGTGTCATTATCTACATGGTACCAAAGCCACGATAGTGTTTGATCAAGAGAGCATTAAGTGGATCTCTAATTAAAAAGACCTTAAAGGTCATAAGTCGCGATGGGTAGAGACCCGTCAAGAGTTTGATTATGAGCTTCGGTATAGGAAGGGAAAGTTTAATGTAGTGGTTGATTCACTTAGCCACATGCCTATGCTCAATGGATTGAGTTTTACTCAGAGCACTAGTGAGCTACTTGAGTCCATTAGAGGAAAATTTAGGCTTGATCCTCCATATTCTGAGATATGGGAAGCCATAGAGAATGGGGATCAGGATACATGGGTTCCCAATGAGGATGGAGTAACAACGGGTACTCAAGAAGGATTCAAGTGGAAGAATTACATTATCCATGATGGATATTTGTTATATAAAGGTAAGGTGTGTGTCCCTAGAGATTCTGAGATGAGACAACACATTTTGTATGAGCATCATGACACACCTAGTGCGGGACATCCAAGAGTTAACAAGACTTATGATCTTCTTAAGAGGCAGTTTTACTAGCCTGGACTTCATAAGGATGTCCTAGAGTATGTGCTTAAGTGCACTAAATGCCATGTCAATAAAGCTGAAAGTTTGAGGATGGAGGACTACTTCATCCATTGGATATTCCCAATGGGAAGTGGCAGAGTATCTCCATGGATTTTATAGTTGGATTACCTAAGACAGAGAGAGGGCACAACTCTCTCTGGGTAATTGTGGATAGGTTAACCAAAATTGCTAGGTTTATTCAAACACGTACTACAATGAAGACACTTGAGTTCGCTAGACTTTTTTTGGAGAACCTATACCGGTTATATGGTCTTCCTTTAGACATACTCTCGGATCGAGATAGGAAGTTTACTAGCCACTTTTGGAGAGCGGTCTTAAAAAGGTTGGATACAAAATTTAACATGAGTACGGCCGAGCATCTAGAATCGGATGGGCAAACAGAGAGGGTTAACCAAATCCCAGAGGATATGCCTCGAGCATATGTGAACGAAAGGCAAGATAATTAGGAAGAGTACTAACCTATAATAGAGTTTGCATATAATAGTGCCAAGCACTCTTCCACTAGGCATAGTCCATTTATGCTTATGTATTAGTTTTAGCCAAGAGCTCCTTATGCAATAGGATTTCAGAATGAGAAAGTTCAAGCTGCAAACGACTTCTTGGAAGAGATGGACGATATGCTTAGGATTGCTAAGGACAATGTTAAGAGAGCTCAGGATAGTGCTAGAGCCTATACTAACCCTCAAACGAGAGACATCAACTTTGAGGTAGGAGAGCAAGTCTGTCTTAGATGTCTTGTTCATTTTCCACATGGCTCTTCCCTTAATACTTTGGTTTCTCTTTATGATTTTTTCAGACATGTTGAAGATAGTATCTTATTTTCTACAGCTTGAAAAGGAACACAACTAACGGGAGGGTCAATTATGTCTTCCCAAGTCTTTTTTTTGTTCTTTAAAACATGCTTATGGTCTCATTCAGAGTTTAAAGTCCTTCAAACTATTGATATATTTAGGTAGTGATGTGTGTGAACACAATAGGACCGTCGGGGCACTTTTGTCCCTCTTTAGAAGGTTTTTACACCCAGCTTCTAGACACACCTATTGCCCTAATGGGTTACTTATCTTTGTACATTCTACTGGTAATACATTCAGTATTGTGTGTTGTGATCCAAGATTCTTCTTCTTCCTTCTGTTGTTTGTGTGCTTCCATAGACCTCAAACTCCAACAATTGGTAGCAGAGCAGGTCGCTGCTTCATCTATGGCATCGTCAACACCCCTCTAGTCATAGTCTCAAAATCGCATGAAATTTGGTAAGCATACTCAAGGTGATTATAAGATCATAATAGATTGATGGTCTGGTGCAAAAATGGTGATCTGAGCTCGCTTCAGCCTTCAAACACACTATCCCAGTGCTTGTGTAGGCTATTTCATCTTTTTGTGCTAAAGATATGTACAAGTTTTTGTTCACCAGTATAAGCATCTTGAAGTTTGTTATAGGTTTAGTAGAACTCTATAGAATAGTTCTGTTTAACTGTTTGAGATACAATCAATTTTCTACATCAAGTTTAGTTAGTGGCCATGACTGAACGTAGCGATGCATTCCATATGGTGGCTATTGAGGATAAGTTGGATGATACGAATTACCCATTGTGGGCTTATATGATGCGGCATGTATTGGTTGCAAAAGCAATATGTAATATTGTGCAGGGTGTTGAAAAACATCCCATTATGCCTACAAATATAGGTACTGAAGCTATGTAGATGGCATCAAAGATGGTGATATTATGTAGATTCCTATTTGTGTTGTAGTTCTTATTGCACCTATTATAGAGCAAATTTGTTGGGATGGCAGAGATTCTCAGGCACATGCATTGATAGCCTTGTCTATCAAACCTGCCATTATTCCCCACATTCGCTCTTATAGAAGAGCTAAGGATGCTTGGGATACACTTACCACATTGTACTAGGTTAGGAGTGGGGCTCATGTTTCTTACCTCAAAAAATAGTTGGAAAGTGAGCATATGCATGAAGGTGATTCTATGGATAATTTTCTAACAAAGATCAAAGATTTGAAGGAAATATTAATTTTTGGTGATGAAGTCTTGCCTGATAGTTCACTTGTGCAGAATATTCTGAGTGATCTTCCCAATTTCATACTAGAGTTTTGCTTCTACTCTTCATTTGATGATGAAAAGCAATCGAAATGCCTTATTTGAAGAGTTAATTTATGTTTTGTTGCAAGAAGATCACTCTAGCCAGAACAGGTCTATTATGTGTGTTGCAGATCAAGCTTTCATGGCTAGTCAAAAGGTAAAGGTAAATGGATCTCATCTACTAGTAAGGAGAAATGTGCAAATGCTGCACATTTGAAGAAGGAAGATAAAGATAAGAAGAAATAAAAAAAGTAGAAATTGTTTTGCAAATTCTATTAAGCAAATGATCATGTCATTAAGAGCTGTCCAAGACTAGCTACTAAAGAGGCAAAGAAGAAAGAGGCCAAAATGGTTGTTTCAAAGGCCTCTGCACCAAAAACAGAGTCTGCTAATCTAGCGCAGAATGAAGAATGGGCATTTACAACTGTTTGCAATTTTGACCCAACTTCTCATGAGCAGTGTATGTCTACAATAGACTCAGATGTTTGGTACTTTGATAGTGGGGCAACCAAACATATTACCTCACAAAGAAGTTTCTTAACTTCACTTCAGCCTGCCCCTACAGGGAATACTATCACATGCTCCAACAACTCCTCTTATCCTATCATGGGAGTCGGTACGATCATTCTCACTGCTGTTGATGGTAGTTCTTTTACATTGTCAGATGCTTTACTTGTGTCAGGGATCAAGAAAAATATATTATCAATTTTTGCATTAGCCAAGATTGGCTTGGTTCTAAAATTTAATATTGATAGATGTACAGTTCATGATCCATCAAATGGTGACATGATTATTGCTTCTGACATTTTATGTTGTGGGCTCTATAAGCTCATAGAATATGAAAAATTTGTGAATGACTTGGAATGTGCAGCACATGATTCTCAGGCTATGCAAGATGCAAATTTTTGGCATGCACGATTTGGTCATCTGAACTTTGCCAGTTTCATGCCTATAGAAATCTGAAATGGTGTACTCTTTGCCCAAACTTGAGGCATCCTGAAAACATGTCTGTGAAGGCTGTATTTTTGGAAAAATGCAGCATTCTTCCTTCCCAAAAGATGGTTCAATTTGAGCTAGTAAAAAATTACAGTTTGTTCAAAGTGATGTCTGTGGTCCTATGCAAACATCTTCTTTTGGGCACTATCTTTACTTCATGACTTTCATTGATGATTTTTCTAGGCATGCATGGGTATATCCACTCAAAGCAAAGTCTGAAGTGTTTATGTGCTTCAAACAGGTTTTGGTTTTGGCTGAAAATCTATCAACATGTAAAATGAGCTTCATGCTTGGTAGCTCATGCATATCTTGGTTGAGCAAGAAGTAGCCTATCGTGTCCATTTCTACTTGTAAGGCTGAGTATAGGGTAGCTTTCATAGTGATTATTGAGTGTGTGTTGCTCAAACGCCTTACTGTTGATTTAGATGTTGGCCAGTCTTCTACCACCATCATCTTCACTGATAGTAAGAGAGCATTGGCAATTGCAAGAAACCCTATGTTTCATGCTCACACTAAGCACATTGAGGTGCATTATCATTATGTTAGGGAGTGGTCCTCTACTAGAGAGATCAGCTTGGCATATGTGCCCACAGAGGAGAACATTGCACACCTTTTAACTAAGGCTTTGCCTAGCAAGAAGTTTGAAGCTTTCCACAAAGCTTTGGGCTTACTTCCTTTTGTGGATTAATTCCACATAGCTTGCAACTTCCTTATACATGAGTGCCAGCTCCTGGGTGGATTTGTTGATATATTTAGGTAGTGATATGTGTGAACACACGAGGACCACCAGGGCACTTTTTTCCCTTTTAGGGAGGTTTTTTCCCCGACTTGTATATACACCTATTCCCCTTAGGGCTTACTTATCTTTGTACATTCTAGTGGTAATACGTTTAGTATTGTGTGTTGTGCTCCAAGATTCTACTTCTTCTTTGTGTTGTTCACGTGCTTCAGTAGACCTCGAACTCCAACACAAACAACTACTAGAACCAACCTTCATTGAGTCTTGCATCCAAAAATTTGAGCTAATAATCCTTATTTTTTGGTGAGGTATTTTCATTGAAAATTATCCAGCCTTTTGAGATCCTAAGAGTGAGGGCATTGCCAATAGCACAGAAAGAATATGTTGAAGTGAAAGCTTCATATAGAATTCCTTTTGCAACATTTATAATCCGTAAAAAAAGAAAGTCGAGATTTTTTCTATATTAAGATCTCTAACATATCAGTATAGTTAGGGCTCCCAACAATCCATTTTGAAACTAATTGAGCTACAATGGATAATGAATACAAAAGAGATATTAAAGGAATTCAATAAATGATTTGGGAGATTGCTCATCAAGATCTAATAGAATATTTGTGTTACTTAAAATGCTTTGGTCTTCTCTTTGGACATCACATTCAGTTAGAATTAAGCCCAAAATGTTAACTATTTGAATTCATAAAAGCTCTTGTGTTACATCAATTGGCAGGAATCCGCCTACATCATGGTTTTTCGTAGATCCCTTTGTGAGTGGTCACACCTCCTTACTCTAATTGCATCACTCTCTTATGCTTATAAAAGTTATCCCTTCATATCCACCTTTACAAAAAAAAGACCATGCCCTTCATATTTTTTATAATAAAAAAGAAAACACTTCATGATTGAAATTACCAAGGTTCATAAGTACTAGATATACTAAAGAGCTCCTCTTGTGAGCCTATAGCTTGTTGGAGTTAGACGTCGATGAAAGCATGCAAACAACACAAGGAAGAAGAAGAAGAGGCTTGGAGCACAACACACAATACTGAATGTACTACCACTAGAATGTACAAAGTTAAGTAGCCTGTTAGGGCAATAGGCATATATACAAGCCAAGGGGGAAAAACCTCCTAAAGAGGGAAAAAAGTCCCTCGACAATCCTAGAGTGTTCACACACATCACTACCTAAATATATCAACAAATCCCCTTGGAAGGGATGCGGTGAACAAGAAGCTGACACTCATGTATAAGGAAGTGCCAAGCTATGTGGAAGCAATCCACAAAAGGAAGTAAGCCCAAAGCTTTGCGGAAAGCTTCAAACTTCCCCCTAGGTAGACCCTTCGTAAAAAGGTTTGCAATGTTCTCCTACGTGGGCATATATGCCAAGCTGATCTCCCCAATAGAGAACCTCTCCCTGACATAATAATAATGCACTTCAATGTGCTTAGTGTGAGCATGGAACATAGGGTTCCTCGCAATTGGCAATGCACTCTGACTATCAATGAAGATGGTGGTGGAAGAAGACTGACCTGAACAACACCCAAATCAGCCATAAGGCATCTGATCCACACACTCAAGAAGTGAGAGAGCGCTTAACCGCCTGCCAATTCTTGAGACCTGGGCAATGCATAAACCTGCTCATTTGTGAGACAAAAAACTAAATATTTAGCTGCATAAGTAAATCAAGCATCCAATAGCCCGCTGATAAAGAATAGCATCATGAAGTCTCAATTGTAAGTCTCTCTCCATAGGAGTGGCAATAGGCTTATAGTCTTCAAGGCCAAAACATTGCAATAGTGTTTCAATCTATTTCATTTGACACAAAGCCATTCCACCATCAGCTTGCATAAACTGAATGCCCAAATAGTGATGCAAATGCCTTAAATCAGACATCTCAAATGAGGCATGCAAATAAGCCTTAAAATCAGCAATATGCATGTTCTGAGGACCAGTGAGCAGCATGTCATCAACATACACCGCAATGATTAGAAGCACATCATTAACATGCTTAACATATAAGGTGCTTTCAGCTGGACTATTCTCAAAACCATGTGAAATGACATATGCATGTATCTTTTCATACCAAGCACGTGGTGCTTGCTTTAAACCATATAATCCCTTCATTAACCTGCACACTTAGTTTTCATGCCCTTTCTGCACAAAGCCACGGGGCTAAAAAACATACACTTCTTTATGCAAGTCACCATTTCAGAAATTCAGTTTTAATGTCCAACTGATGTACATTCCAACCATGATGAGTTGCAAGCGCACAGATGCTACGAACATTAGTCATTCGGCATGTAGGTGCAAAGGTCTCATCAAAATCAATGCCTCTTTCCTACACATAACCCTTTGTAACAGGCCTAGCCTTATACCTATCAACTGTTCCATCAGGTTTACACTTTAGCTTGTATACCCACTTAGTACCAATGGCCTTCTTGCCAGGAGGCAAGTCACATAAAGACCAGGTACAATTCTCCATGATAGTATCATATTCAGATTTCATTGTAGCCATCCAATGCTCAGAATTTTGTGCTTCATCAAACAAAACAGGCTTAGTCTCATCATATAGGCTAGATGTAGCCATAGCATAGCAATTTGATGCAAACGAGGCACTATGAGAGCCTGAGAAAGTATGATACGTCAAAGGTGCATCTAATTTGCTCTCATGCAAACTCTGCACCAACCATCTTGGCATAGTTTTTGCGTGCTCAATATCAGCTCTCATCAACAAGTGCATAATGTAAATCTGCATGAGAAATAAAATGATCTGCATAATCATATGAAACCTGCAAAGGCAGAGAAGTTGCCTCATTAGGAATAGCACTAGATTGTCCACCTATAAAAAGAGGCAGCAAAGTATCGTACATGTCTTTAGAGCTAACATATGTCTCCTTCGTACATGAAAGTAAGGGTTGAATAACATATTCCACAAAAACAATATCATGGCTAACCAAAATGCGTTTAGTCTATGGATGATATAGACCATAGCCTTTGCTTTCAGAACTGTACCCAACAAAAATACATTTTATCGCTTTATCATCCAATTGTTTGTGATGTTGTTGAGGCACTAATGTGTATGCCAAACAATAAAAAACATGCACATGAGCAATAGATGGCTTGCAACCATGCCAAGCCTCATATAGAGTGATAGACTATAGTGCTTTAGTGGGACACATCTTAAGCAGTATGTTGCACACATGACAGTCTCAAGTTAGAAACTATGTGGTAAAGCATGGCTCTTGATCCCACACCTCGCCATCTACATGAGTGACTTGTTATTCCGTTCAGCAACTCCATTTTGTTGAGGTGTATATGGCACTGTACATTTATGTTTTATCCCACCTTCAGCCAAAAATGCATTAAAGTCAGAAGACATATAATCCCCCCCTTGATTAGAACAGACTGTCCCCATTTGACATGTTGATAGATTTTCAGCCAAAACCAAAAACTGTTTGAAGCACATAAACACTTTAGACTTTTTTTTGAGTGGATATATCCATGCATGGCTAGAAAAACCATCAATGAATGTCATGAAGTAAAGATAGTTTCCAAAAGAAGGTGTCTACATAAGAGCACAGACATCACTATGTACAAGCTACAATTTCTGAGTAGCCAAAATTGAACCATCTTTTCAAAAGGAGGAATGCTGCATTGTGCCCAAAATACAAACTTCACAAACATTTTTTCCAAGTGCCTTAAGTTTGGGCAAAGAGGACACCATTTTAGATTTCTACAAGCATAAAAAACTAGCAAAATTCAAATGATGAAAGTGTGCATGCCAAAGCTTTGCATCTGACATAGCCTGAGAATCATGTACTAGACATGTCGAATCATTCACAAATCTTTCATAGTCTATGAGCTTATATAGCCAATGAAATAAAATGCCAGAAGCAATAAGGACATCGCCATTTGATAGATCATGAATTGTACATCTGTCATCACCAAATTTCACAACCAAGCCAATCTTGACTAATGTAGAAATTGATAACAGATTTTCCTTGATCCCTGGCACAAATAAAGCATCTGACAATGTAAAATTACTACCATCAATAGTAGTCAGAATGATCTTACCAACTCTCATAATAGGATAAGAGGAGTTGTTGGCACAAGTAATAGTATTCCCTATAGGGGCGGGCTCAAGTGCAGAGAAGAAGTTGCACTGTGAGGTAGTATGTTTGGTTGCCCCAATATCAAAGTACCGAACATCTTAGTCTACTGTAGACATACACTGCTCATGAGAAGATGGGTCAAAACTGCAAACAGTAATAAGCGCCCATTCTTCATTCTGCACTAGATTAGTAGACTTTGTTTTCCGTGTGGAGGCCTCTGTAACAACCATTCTAGCCTCCTTCTTTGCCTCTTTAGCAGCCAATTTTGGATAGCTCTTAATAATATGATCATTTTCTTTACAATATTTGAAAAACAATTTTTTCTTTTCTAATTTCTTCTCATCTTTGTCTTCCTTCTTTGAATGTGCAGCATTTGCAAATTTTTGCTTACTAGTAGAAGAGCTTTAGGCCTAGAGTGGTCTTCCTACAACAAAACAAAAACTAGCTCTTCAAATATTAAGCCATTTGGATTGCCTTTCATCATCAAACGAGGAGTAGAAGCAAAAATCTGATATGAGTTGGGAAGACCATTCAGAAGAGTCTGCACAAGTGAACTATCAGGAAGGACTTCATTTGTGAAAATCAATTGTTCCTTCAAATCCTTGATCTTTGTCAAAAATTTGTCCATAGAATCACCTTCATTCATGTGCTCACTCTCCAACTATTTTTCGAGGTAAGCAATACGAGCTTCATTCCTAGCCTTGTACAATGTGGTATGTGTATCCCAAGCATCCTTAGCTATCTTGCAAGAGCGAAGTGAGGAATAATGGCACATTTGATAGATAAAGCTATCAATGCATGTGCCTGAGCATCTCTACCATCTCAACGAGTTTGCTTTACAGTAGGTGCAATAGAAACAACATCACAAACAAGAATCTAAAGAATATCACTATCTTCAACACCATGTGCATCAGCTTCAGTACATGTATTTGCAAATACTTGTGTTCATAGGTGTAATAGGATGTTTTTCAACACCCTACACAATATTCCATGGTCTTTTTGCAATTAATACATGATGCATCATATAAGCCCAAAATGGATAATTGGTACCATCCAACTTGTCCTCAATAGCCAACATATGAAATACATCACTGCTTTTAGCCATGGCCACTGATTAAAATACCTTGATGTAGAAAAATGATTGTATCTGAAAAAGTTGAACAGTACAACTCAAACGACTTCTGTTAGACCTATAACAAACTTCAAGATGCTTATACTAGCGAACTCAAACTGGTATATATCTTTGGCACAAAAAGATAAAATAGCTTGCACAAGTACTGCGATAGTGCGTTTGGAGGCCGAAACAAGCTCAAATCGCTTTGAAATGCCCCGAGTATGCTTAGCAAATTTTGTGCGATTCTGAGACTACAACCCGAGAGGTTTTGACAATGCCCTTGATGAAGTGGCAGCTTGCTCAGATACCAATTGTTGGAGTTAGATGTCTACAAAAGGATGCAAACAGCACAAGGAAGAAGAAGAAGCTTGAAGCACAACACATAATACTGAATGTATTACCACTAGAATGTACAAAGATAAGTATCCCATTAAGGCAATAGGCTATATACAAGCCAAGGAAAAAAACCTCCTAAAGAGTGAAAAAAGTGCCGTGGTGGTCCTAGAGTATTCACACACATCACTACATAAATATATCAACATAGATCACAACTAGCATAACCTAATGGAATGCTAACATATTGTGCATGTGGGCCTAAACCCACTCACAAATTCCACACTTTATGTACTTCAATTTATCCCTCTACTCCATCCACTTCCATATGCACTATGGTTATATTTTAATATTTAGGATTCTCTAACTTCTTTGAGGAAACGCTACCATAGTATAATTGAATGAAGTCATATGATAGCTGATTTAAAATCTCAATAGCCTACATTTTTTACGCATTATCCTATAGAACACTCGTACTTTGTTGTTGATCTACTTTATCATATTTTTTTCTCTTCAATTTTTACTACAAATTCCTTTTCCTCCATCCAATCATACTATTGTTGAGTAGCTTACTCTATCGATTGCTTCTTTAAATCTTTTATCTTATTTTCTTTATCCCTTAATTCATCTTAAACAAAATTAACTCCTTCCAACATTATTAACTTCAAAGAAAGTTCTTGGTTAATTCTATAGAGAGTACATGTGCGCAAGCAGAATGAAAAGAAGAGTGTACTCACAAAAGAAAGAGTGTGTGATACTCAAACTGAATAGACCATGAAATGGGTAAATTCATGTGAATTAGAAATGAGCTTGCGAAGAGCATGGAGAAGGCTCCTCAAGCTTCTAAACAAGTACAAATGGGGGGAGAGGCCCTCCTTATATAGATTTGGGAGGCGCTGCAAAGTACATCTCATATGGGATAATTCCCTTGAAAGGAGAATGAATAGAACTGGTAGAAGCAAATGGCAGGGTACCCAAATACAAAGAAAATATAATATAAAATGGAAATTGACTAGAAATGGAGTGCCTCCTAGATACAAAATGGAGATTAACTCTTGCAAATACAAATATAGATGATCTAGGAGCAATCATGTCATCAACACCCCCTCTACAGCCCCATTTTGGAGCAGCTGAATGTTGCAAAGGTCTACCAAGTGTTGAAGCAGAACTCGAGGTAGAGCCTTCATGAACTTGTCCACCAGGTTCTCCTGAGAGGTACACTACTCCAGAGAAATCTTCTAAGACATGAGCTTCTCAGAGATGAAGTGATACTAGATCTCGATGTGCTTCATCCGAGCGTGGAATACTGGATTCTTGGTGATGGCCAAGGCTAGCTCACTGTCCATGCAGATGCGTGTTAGAGTAACCTACAAAACACCAATGTCAGATAATAAACATCGAAGTTAGATGGCCTCACATGCTACAAAGCTCTATGCTTGGTACTTGGCCTCCGTGGATGATAGAGCAATTGTTGGATGCTTCTTATTTTGCCCAAGAGATAGGTCTTGAGCCAAGCAAGAATACGTACCTGAAAGTAGACCATCAAGAATTAGGATCACTAGCCCAATCTGAATTTGAATATCCGGTGAGTTGGATGCCCCCTATACTAAAGACCATGATGTCGGGTGAGAGCAAGGTATCGAAGTAGTCTCTGAGCAGCACCCAATGAGATTTACAAGGCTGATGTGAAAATTGACTGAGTATACCAACTGCATAGGCAATATCTGGTCAAGTGTTGGCAATGTAAAGTAGAGAGCCAACAAGCTATCGATAAGTATGCACATCCACAAGTGATGATGAATTCTCCAATGTGAGCTTGATGTTTGGATCAAGTAGTGTAGATACTGAGTGACATTGCTCCATGTTATATATGGAAAGTAGATCAAACCGGTACTTCTTTTGTGATAGGAATATGCCTTCTTTTGTTTGCCAAACTTCCATACCCAAGAAGTAGTGAAGTAGTCCAAGATCTATCATAGAATACTCAAGGTGAAGCTGTGTGATGATAAATTGGATGTGTTCGTCATCTAAACCTAGCAATATCAAGTCATCAACATAGAGAATGATGATGGCCACTAAGGATTTGTTCTGGTAGATGTTTAAGTTTGCATCGACACTACTTGTGTGAAATCCTTTATCTTCGAAGAACTTGTGAATCTTTTCATACTAGGCCCTAGGAGCTTTCTTGAGTCCATGAAGTGCTTTGTGAATTATATGTACTTGGTCTTCCTTTCCTTTGATCTTGAATCCTTGAGGTTGTTCAAAGTATACTTCTTCTTGAAGATCCCCATTGAGGAATGCACTTTTTGACGTCCAGTTGGTAAATGGGCCACTTAAAGTGAGCACTTAGTGCGAAGATGATTTTTATGGTTGTGAATCTTGTAGTGGGAGCAAAGGTTTCTTCATAGTCAATGCCATATTGTTGCTTGTATCCCTTATCTACCAACCTTGCTTTGTACTTGTCTAATCTACCATTTGATTTGTACTTAACTTTATACAGCCACTTAACTCCTATGACTTGATGATTTGTGGGTTTAGGAACAAGAGTCCAAGTCATTCTTCTCTATTGCATCAATTTCCACTTGCATACATTCTTCCCATTCAGGTTGTCCTTGAGTTTCTTTGTAGTTAGAAGGTTCTCAGATTTGTTGAATCTGATGCATCAAGGCATAATTGACATAATGACTTTGTTCTCGCTGTCTCTTGTCAATAAGTCTTTGAGATCTTCTTGGTTGACATGAAGTACTAGCTTCTGATGTTTGCTTTGAAAAGATTGTGTCCCACTCTGAAGTGGATATGGGTGGACTTGGAATTATGTTTGGATCTTTGGTTGAGTATCTTGAAGCTTCATTAAAGATATCATGTTTTGAAATTGTGATGGAGTGGTTCTTGAGATAATATAAGCGATATGCTTTTGATTGCTCACTATACCCTATAAAGATGTGCTTCTGAAAGTTGGATTGCAACTTCTTGTGATCTTCTTTGGGCAGGTGGACAAATGCTTCACTGCCAAATACTCAAAAGTAATGCATATTAGGCTTTCTTCCATAGTATGCTTCAAATGGGGTCTTCTTGTGTAATGCACTACTGAAGCCATGACTAAGTATGTGAACAATAGTATGCACTACTTCTGCCCAAAACTTGTAGGGTAAGTCTTTGTTATGAAGCACAGTTCTTGTCGTTTCCATCACACTTCAGATCCTCCTCTCAGGTACTCCATTTTGGGATGGAGTGTGCGATTGAGTAAGTTGTTGTTTTATCCCCTTTTATTTTGAGTAATTTGTCAAAATTGTGATAAATAAATTCACCACCTCCATTTGATCAGATGTTCTTAACAGACTTGGAAGCTTCATTTTCCACTTGGGTGATCCATTCATGAAACTTAGTAAAATTATCTGCTTTTGATTTCAAGAAATACACCCAAATGTAGCGGGACTGGTCATCTACTAAAAGAAAGAAGTAGAGTGATCCACTGAGAGATGGGGTGTTCAGTGTTCATGGGTCCACAAAGGTCTATGTGAATAAGGGCTAAAGGGTTTCTAGTTCTTCTAGATGCTATGTGAATAAGGGCTAAAGGGTTTCTAGTTCTTCTAGACGCTTTCTTTGGAACGGGGCACTATGTTGCTTGCCTTGAGTGCAAGCTTAGCAGACATCATTGAGTTTCCCAAGCTTGGGCAATCCTCTCACTATCTGTGCCGAAGAAATTCTTGGTAAATAGGAGGGATGGCCATATCTTTGGTGCCACAAACTAGATAGCGATTCCTTGGATAGAAAAGAAGTGAACTTATATAAGCCCTTCTCTTCAATGCCTTGGGTGATTATGTCTTTTGAATGAGAGTCAACAACTTTGACACAGGTGTTATCAAACAACACCTGTTTGTTATGATGAGTGATTGCTTTTACTTACATCAAATTCATACATAAATTGGGAACAAATAACACATTTGAAAGTGATTTGCATTCCCCTTGAGTGTGGGTGATCTATACTTTGCCTTTCTCTTCTATAGGTAGACTTTTGTTATTTCCAAGGTACACTTCACATGTGTGCTCTTCAAGTTATTGAAAATAATCTTTATCTATACCCATGTGCGAGGTCGCACCATTGTCAAAGATCCATTCATGAGGGGAGGTAGATGTAATTAGAGCATTTGCCTCAGTAGAGATAAAGAGTTCTTCGCTAGAGCAATGTGACTTGTGTTGTGAAGGTTTGGATGAGTGCCTAGAACTAGAAGACTTCAAGCTCTCTTTCTTCTTATAGTAGAATTTCCCAAAATGACCCATTTTTCCATAGAAGTTACAAGTATACTTCTTTGAGGAAGGAGTTGATCCTAGTTTGGGTCCATTGTTCATATGATGACTAGTATTTTTGCCTTTGTTAAAGGGCCCTTTGGCCTTCATTGCAGTCTCTTGGGAGGAGGTCGACTTAACTCGCGAGTCATGAAGGAGTAGAAGATAACATACTTCTTCCCAATTCAGGACTTGCCCTCAATTGTACAAGGTCGTTACAAAGGTCTCATATGACCAAGGTAGTTTGTTAAGTAGCCTGATGACCATATCTTCACTGGAAATCTGCTTACGACAAAGTGCCAACTTGCATTGGTATTCTTCACACCGAGCTATGACTTTTGTGATTGTATCTTGTAGAAAAATAGTTAGATTAAGGAATTCTACTTCTAAAGCATAGATTAGCCCCCAACCCACAACTGCCCACACAAAAGATTCTTTTCCTTATATTCTTGTTGTTACAAGATGGGAACTTAGTGCCAAAATGGGATGCCAAATGATGAGGTTAAACCCTATGGAGAAATACAAACGATGTCTTTATAGTGTGTAAAAGTGGGGTATAAGCCCTTGTAAAAAATACAGAGTGCTCTCACAAAGTGTGTATCCTTGAAAAAATGAGGGTTGATACCCTAAAGAGGTTACAAAGTGATCCTTTTAAAGGGTGCCAAAATATCAATCAAGTATGAATGTGGTCCTTTAGAGCCTATAGAAATGGGACCTTAATCAAGGTAATACAAATAATGTAAATCCACTTAGATTGCAAGCATTAATGAATAAGTATCCCACATGATTTGTTATGTTCCTATTTCTTTATAAGATTGGAGACCATAATTGTTGTGTGACCCCTCTTCTGGTAAATAGAGGAAGATTTAATGATAGTGCACTTGAGTGATAGATGGGAAAAACTAAAGGAATCTGGAATGTAGAGACGACAAACTTTCTTTTACATAACAAATTTCAAATTCAGATTCATGAAAAATTTTAAAGGAATGGTGATATTTCCAAGAGTCCAAGTATGCAAATTTCCTCACTCTTGATGTCCGCCACACTCTATCACTAAGCAATATTCAAAACAATTGAAGATAAACTCTAGAACTAATGCGGTCCTTTTGTTGATGAAAATGGTGAGAGCATTCAGGTTGAACGCACCTGCCCTTTGCAAAACAAGTGAGCACCAAAGCACTTGACCAGAGAAAATAGCGTTCTGATTTTTGTTATTGATTTTCTTTTGAAGAAAGCAGGAAAATTAAATTAATGGGAGGAAGTACAATTTGTGCTTTCGTCAGGAGTCACCACTTCCAAAGAGACAATTACAAGTCTAGAGACATGGAAATCCTTTTACAAGAATATTGAGCAGAAATAAGTTCCCTCCATTTGGAGGGCCTATTCTCAGTCATGATCTTAAATACATTAGAACTATGATTGGGGGCATAAGTAATATTTCTAATACAAGCCAAAGAGGCCTTTTTCAGCTCTTTTCAGGAAGGGAAATGAGGAAGTTCCTCTTTCCTTTACCAAAGGTGGCATCATTTCTGCTAATCCAAATGTTCTAGAGAATGTGACCCCTCCAGATGTTCCAAAGCAAGATGTCCAAATTTCTACAACAACCAAGAATCACCTCCATTTGGCCTAGTTGGGGAAGACCATTAACCTACAAATACTTTTCAATAGGAAGCCATAATTTTTTGACATGTTGACACTAAAAAAAAGGTGAGAAACATCCTCCACAAAGCCCATTGATGAGGAGAACAATTGACTTTCCATCTAGAGTTAAGTTTAATAAGAATTTGTTCTCTTGAACATTCTCCCTCTTCTAGCACCTCTCATCCTTGACAAATGATCTACACGTTTTTAGTAATGGGGAAGTGTGGGTATTGAGGCACCTTGGGGTTTTCTAGTTCCTATAGAACAAAAATAGGACAACTAGTCTAATTCATATTTTGGAAAAGACCATTGATGAGGAGACCAATTGACTTGCCATCTAGAGTTAAATTTAACAAGAATTTGTTCTCTTGAACATTCTCCCTCTTCTAGCACCTCCCATCCTTGACAGATGATCTACATGTTTTTAGTAATGGGGAAGTGTGGGTATTGAGGCACCTTGGGGTTTTCTAGTTCCTATAGAACAAAAATATGACAAATAGTCTAATTCATATTTCTTGGGTTTTGTTTTGTTTTGTCAATAGTATGGGCCTACTACTTAGTGTAGTGCATATGCAAAAAAAAAAAAAAGAAAGGCATGGCCTTGTAGGGTGGCCTTATGCATGCCTATTCTGAAATACAAGAGAAGCAACATGGTGCAAAGAGGGAAAAGGGTTTAGATCTTGATGCTCTAGGGCTAGTTCCTAACAAAGCCTCCTATTTTAAGAATTGGAAGGAGTTTACTTAGGTATCCTTGGTGCTGATGTGGCCCTGATGATAGTGGCTCCATTAAGTATGTTATAGAGCCTAAATAATGATGTTGAAATCCTAGATGCCATAGTGTCAAGTGAGTAACACTATGATTATGCTAGCTGGGGATTCTTGGATGCAGCATCCAACAGGATCAAATTCTTCCTGTGCCAGCTATCAAGATTTTCCACCAACAAAGCTCTATGATTGTTTAGCACCTGCATATAGGACATAGACAAGTCAGTGGATAAGTAAAGATGGTGGACATTCCTTACCCTGCCATTACACATAAAGTCACTCCAGGTAGTGACACCAGCTTAGTGGCACTTGTGCTCTTTGATACAAATTCTTCTATTGTTGCAGAAGGCTAACCACCCTAGCTAGGAAGATTCCTGCATAAAGAATTCATAAGAATACATCAGATCCAGAGAAGGGGTGAAGGACTGTTTAGCTTTGAACTAGGCCTGCCATATTCTGCACACTAGGGGGCTGCCATAAGGGGTGAGAGAGTGAGGAGACACCACAATGTCCCAAAGATTGATGTTCTTTTAAGCTCTATAATCAGTCAAACAGAACCTAGACCACACATCATTACAATAAGGACATCTCAAAATCCATTCGGATGCCAAGTTTTCAGCCATCTTTTTAGGGTTTATAATTCTCAAACCTCCCTCATGCTTAGGTAAAGAACAAATTCTCTAAGAAACTTTAGGGACTTTCTTTGGTCTGATTTGCTTCCCCACAAAACATTCCTAATAACCTGTTCAATTT
>CM035413.1:75875097-75915097 GCA_020310875.1 Ceratopteris richardii
CTTTAGAATTAGGGTTTTAGGATTTTTAAAAATGCATAGAAATATTTACACATATACAAATATACACACATAATAGATATACACATACACATGTATATACATATGCATACACACGTAACATGTGTTCTGGTTGTTGTTTATAAATATCATTTCAATGTGTCTCATTTCTTTGTACATGGTTCATGATTCATTTCTCTCATGTGTTGTATTTGACAGTATGTTTTGCTTTATCAAATCATGTCTTTGTTGTGTGTCATACATGTCACATGTACTCGGGTTTTTCTTGGGCAGAGTGTTTTGTCTTTTGTTACACAACAACATGGGAATGTTGTTGTAGCAAGAGACAACATTCTTTGCCCAAAATTTTTTTGCAGATATAGTCGTCGGTATAGGCAACGGTATAAGCGTCGGTATCCCTAGGCACATACCGATGCTTATAGCGACTATTTTGCCCTGGGGCATACCATGGCTTATACGATTGCTTATATCATCGCTTATACCGTCGTTTATATCGACGCTTATACCGATGCTTATACTGATGCTTATATCGATGCTGATACTGGCGCTTATACCGGTGCTTTGGTTCCGACGCCTACACCGATCCTTACACCGGCGTTGGGGCCAAATTGCGCCCATTAATTTTCCTTGGTAGAAGCCTCGGTATATGCCCGATATGTTGTAGTGCATTCATGGCAACTCTAGAGTAGGCATTCCCAAAAAGAGTATTAACATTATTAATTAATCTTTTACCTACTCCCATATCATGAAAAGATTGGAGAATAAAATCCCACTCAATCCTGTCATAAGCCTTGTCAAAATTTTTAAAGAAATAGTAATTTTGGCCAATTTCCTTAGCATTTTCCATACCTTCCCAAAGCGAAATAATGGCATCAAGAATATACCTACCTTTAATGAAGCCCTTTTGCTTACGGAGAATGAAGAATTTCATTAAGCGACTAAGTCTTCTAGCAATAGTGGAAGCTATAATCTTGTAAATGGTGTTGAGACAAGTAATGGGTCTCCAATTGTTTAGGTCATCTTTGTTCCCCCTTTTGTGGATAAGTCTAATAACTCCACGGTTGATGTGGCTAGAGAGAAATCCTTGCTAGAAGCCTCTTCCCATACGAACATAATATAAGGAGTGAGAAAATCACATAACATCATGCAAAACTCATTGGGAAGACCATCAAAACCTGGAGACTTACAGGGTTTCAATTAATAGATGGTTTCTTTGATCTCACTAGCAGTGAGGGGCACGTACAAAATGGGAACCAAGCGTTCAAAAATCATTTTCTTCATTTTCAAAGCAATAGTAGCTCTAGCCCTCTAAATATCCCCCCCCCCCCCCCCCCCACTTGGGAGAACTAGTGAAAACATCCATAAAGAAGCTTTTAGCCTCTTGTACAATCTCCTCAATATTTATAGTGTGACCACCTTCCTTTTTTTTTCAAATTAGGGATGAAATCCCTGACTTTGCTTTTTTTTTCAATAGAGAGAACATATTCTTATTGTTTTTGTCCATTTTCCCAATCCAAAACTCTTTTGATGAGGCAAGAGAGTAATTAGCTTCAAGATGTGTTTCCTTGCTCAATCTCAAGTGTAAATTGTGGTATTCTTGAGAAGTAACATCTAGAGATTTCAACTTATCCACAATATTATTTCTTCTTTTGGCTCTAACCTCCCTAGCTTGTTTCTTAAAATGAGTGAACAAAAGTTGGACTTCTTTCACCGCTTTTTCCCAAGCCAAACAAGGAGAGCTAATATTATTAAAATGATGGGAGAAAATTCTTTTACTTTTGGTCAAAATACAAGGGAGCTTAAGAAGGTTAGCATCAAGGTGAGGCCACCCAAACCTGAAGGAAGGACTAACCATTTTAAAGGTGACACTTAAGGGCTTGTGGTCAGAAACAGAAAGGGAGCTATCAATTTGAACACTCACATCCTAATTCTTTTGCAAAATAGTATTATTGACATAACATCTATCTAATCTAGCAACAATATAAGCATTACCAACTTGTTTATTGGACCACGTGAAACCAAAATTTTGAAAAATGTCAATAAAATCATGCAAGTTACACAACTCATTCCAAGCATGTTTTTCACATGCGTAGGGTAGTCATCTTGACCACTGGAGCGAAGATTTCCTCGAAATCAACACCATGTTGTTGCTTAAAACCCTTTGCAACAAGTCATGTTTTATACTTTAGAGAAGCACTATCTGATGTGAATTTAATCTTATATACCCATTTACATGGTAAAGCTTTCCTGCCCTTTGGCAAAGGTACCTATTGTATAAATACAACTACTACTCAAATCCAACTACCAAGGCCACACTCCTAAGAGAAAGCACGTATCCACCCATCCAACTCCACCCATATATATACCTCTAGTCCAAGCGGGTGCATGCCCTTGAGATTGGCCAAGTGTCCCTCATGTGGACACTTTCCCAAGGGTGATCACATGCCTTCTAATTTCCCAAGGTCTATCACATGCCTTCTAAATCAAATGAGGATTCTTCTCTCACGTACACACAAGGTGGCTCCTAGAGAAGCTTCTCCCAAGACTAAGGTTCCCACACCTTAGGATATATCAAGCCTAAGGTTCTAACCATTCAATTGGGAGCTCATATGAATAAATACCTCAAGGGTTAAAACCAAGGGTTTCACCCAAAGGTTCAAGGCATGTTCCAAGGGTAAGTCAAGGGCTAGATCAAAGCAAACATACATCGTATTCTAACCTTTAGAATCCATATGTTTAGCCTTTTGAACCCATGAATTATACAACATTCTTCCCCCCTTTAACATTTTCGTCCTCAAAAATGCATGTAGGTATCATATGTGAAGTATTCCCCCATGAATCGTGATCTATACTCTGAGCATGGTCATCTCTCTCTTTAGATTCGTTTCCAGTAATCAGATAAAGACTAATCTCTACTGTAATCAGAAAGGAATCAAAAATCCCGGCCCAAATCACTTTCTCTTAGTCCACCCAAATGTATATGCATGCTCTGTACCTATGGACTAGTGAGATGGGTGGACTTCTTTGGTGGTCTTTTTCTTTTGGCACTTTCACAAACCTTGAGCTCCATAAAATAATACATTTCAGTACGCTTTGTACTTCCCTAGAAATTTATATTTTTAGGAGTCTATGATAGAGATCTTTGAAAGGGCCAGACACTAGATTCATCTTCCACTTTCAACAAAAATGAGAGGAGTCTTCAGATGTTCTAAACTTAACTTATTCTTTTATAGTCCTTTTCAAATACAAATATACTTTATTTGTATTTGCTAGGAATTAGCTAAAGATATGAACTTAGCAAAGTGGGTCTAGTGAGTCCCTGCCAAAACATGCTCAATAAAATGAGGAGAAATATTATCTTCTCATTCCTTGGCAAGTTAGGTGGACTTATTTCAATCATCTAGGTTTTCTTCAAGCTCAAGTATTCGGAATGACAATATACCCAATTTCGAAAGTTCATGTCTACAAGTGGATCCCTATCTTGATCATGTTTGATTTTCCCTAGATCAATTCTTAGAAAAGAATTTAATCACTTTGACATTCAAGATTTAGATCCAAAGATGATTTTAGGAATTCGAATTATCAGGTAGACCATTCTCTTGGGTCTCTACCTTGTTCTTTGTTAGCCGATTCTTTCCAATGAGAGTCAGTACTAACTATCTTGAACCGACTCTGGTTCATACTGGAGATAGTTATGTATACTAACCTAGAAAATCACCAAAGCTTTGCAAAGAGCTTACTAAACCAATTCCTTCAAATCCTCAAAATAATTGAGGAATAATACTTCATCAAGACACCCTCTAGATTTTCTATTGGATGGAGTTTAGATGATTCAAGTTTTGCAGTTTCAGTTCCAAGGTCTTGCAAGAAAGATACTTATTTCTAGGCATCATATCTCAGATCTTGCTAGGAACATTCTTGAATCACTTGTTCTCACAAAGATTCAAAAGAGGATATTTTATAGATCATTCTTTCATTCAAGGCTATTATACTTGAATAGGCTTGATTTACTTTTGGAGTTTAACTTCGTAAACTCCCAAAATTCTTTACCCTCTTACTTATCCAAATTTATTGTTCCACATAAAATTTGGCTATGCATTTTATTAAGAAAAATGCATCTGCTTAGGAGGATAAATGATAGCATTTTCTAGGGTAAATGTCATGTTCATTCTATTTACCCTTTTGTTCATGCAAATAGGTGTATTAAATTGGTCCAAGGAGGTACATTTCTACACCTCATAATGAACCTAAGACCTTAATCTAAATGGTCTTATCTTTAAGGCTTATCGTGATGTTTCCTATCAGATCTTGAGCCTATTTTCTCTTTGGCCATCAGAGAAAAATCTCAATGGAAGTTAGTTCTCACTGTCCCATACCAGTGAGTTCTTTCTCAAATCCGTAGAATGACATCCTTAACCTTTCCACATTCTTTGTCCTTATCTTTACAATACTCTCTGACCATTTACCAGGATCATGAATTCCATCTTGGAACTCCTTGGCATCATTATCATGAGAGCAAAGACTAAGGTTTCTAATGTCAATTAATTAAAAGGTCTATCTAGGTTGACCTTTGAACTTTACTTGGTATCGAACTATAAAAGGTTTTGATCTTTTTGACCAATATATGCCTCTTGGATTATCCAACCATAAAGGGTTGGATATATTTGACCAAGTTAGGTCACTTGGCTTTCTCAAAATTCCTCTAGCTAATTTAACATGAGATAAGATCAAGTCTTTTCTCCTTTAGATCCCTTTTTCAATGATATTTACCCATGGGATTTTATTGGGATCTTCAACTCATACCTTCATGAGTTGATATCCTAGCTTAAGTCTTCAACATCATGTTTGATGTTCTTCAAACCATTCTCTATTCTCCTTTTAGGGATCAACAATTATATGTCACCCTTTTGACTTAAGCAAGTTGTCATGCTTAGTGATCCAAACTTTGGATCCATCTTTATCCATTGTCAAATACCCTGATCTAAATATGCTTTAAGTTTTTGGCTAGCTTACCTTAGTTTACTTGCCAAAATGGAATTCTTTAATGAATTCCCTTCTTACATATCTGGCTCTTACTATGTTTGAGATTTAACTCACTCACACTTAGATACTTGGACATCCCATGTACTCCTTAACTTTCATGAAAGAGTTAAGGAATATCTTTTGCTTAGAAGTATCATATTGATGATACCTTTCTTCCCCCCTTTTAAAGAGTTTTCGTCCTTGAAAATTGTAGGAAATTGATGATCTTTTAATTTCCTATCCAAATGGGAGGTTCACTTATTCTAAATCCTTTACTCAAAAAGTTCTTCAATATCCTTGAGCTTAAGCTTCCATTATCCTTAAGTTTAGTGTCCCATACCACTGAACCCACTTAGTGACATTGTAAACCTAGATGTCCCATACCATCCGATTTACAATCCCACCTTAGTGTAGACAACTTTAGCTCTTACTCAAGGATTAAAATTCATTCGTTTTAGTCTTATGAAATATAACCAAAATCTTTGTAAGTCACATTCTTACAGAGTCTTGATTTGTTTTTGAAAAGACTTTGAAAATTAAGTTTTCATTGAACTATTTCCTTGATCAGATGCAATCAAAGTTATCTTTGTCTATGTCATTTGATAATAGAGATAGTATTCTCATACTAGATATGATATATTGACATAATTAGGCATCTGTACCAAAGGATATAGTCAATCATAAACTTTGCTAAATGGTTACCTTATTAACCATCTTGATAAATTGTTTCTTACTCATAGAGCACATTTTGGAGTAGAGTTCTTAAGGGTTTCTTCCAACCCTTTAATTTTCCTCTTCTCTAGATATGCTTAATGAGTTACAATTCTTCACTCTTGAAGCAATTTTCTCAAAGCTCCAAATGGATCCTACCTCTTGTCAATGAACGAAGAAGCTTATTGGGGAAGAAATGAATGCTAAAAAGGGTAAAATGGTTCAACCATTTTTTCCTTAATATGTCCTTTGAGGACATTCTCTTCCCCCCTTTTTGTGTGATCATTGTCCTCAATGATCAGATGTTGAAGTTCCTCTGAACTTCTTAACATCGTTCACAATGAAAGATTATCCCATGTGTGTAGGGTCTCATATAAGCTTCTAGTATCTCCTTTGGATTTTTCAATCCAAGTTCTTATTACTACCGTTTATGGTTTAATAAGAAGAGAAACTTGTTGGATTTGAAGCTTTTAATGCTTGCAGATCAGGCATGCCATGGGTATTATGGAACTTGGGGGTCCATAAGTAGGACTCGAAGTTTAAAGTTCATCTTCCTAAGTTGAATTTTGTTGGCTTTGGATCTAAGCAAACATATAAAAAGCATAAAGGATAATGGCTATTGAATCACATATCCTCAGTATTCCATTAAACTTTTATGCTTTTGACTTCTAAACTAGAAGTCATTTCCTATCTTAACCTTAAACTTAGAGAACTTAATTTCTCTCTCATGTCCCATCAACCCATGCATATGAGATTCAATTCATGCATCACAATGTATGCCAAAAACATATACATGTTTGTTTGAAGATGCTTAGCATGTATAAGGTTCATGTATTAAACCCCTCTTTAAAGCATGCATGGAATTCACATTTAGAACTCCATTCAATGCATAAATACATGCTTGTGCTTTCCATTAATGTTTACTCCATGCTATAATGGGCATTCCATTTCCATTCTTTGACAACCTTCATGTGGTGACTCCATTATTTCTAGGAACTACATGCACATATTGGTGCACTAGTCTCTCCACAAGTATCTTTTTTCAATTTTTCCAAGATAGAGGTTTCTTATACACACATAGATATGTTCTACTCTCCATAAAGAGTGGATTTGGAAGGTAGAAGAATTGAAGTAGATTCTCTTCTTAGCATGGAGTATCTGCAACTCGATCTATGCTCCATATCATCTTTGAAGCACAACAAGGTAACAAAAATACACAAATCTTTGAAATTCACAAAAGTTTGTAGATTTTGATGATGAAATTTCCTTTCTATCTAGAAGAAAACTCAAAATGTAGGAAAATCTTGTCGCCTCTTTCCCCTTTTTTCTACTAATTTATAGGGCATAGATTGTGGTCACTACCCTCTTATGATTTGTCCATTTCCAATCACTCCTTAATCCAAAGGCCCATGCAGGGTTCACTTTCTTTTCCATAACATCCTAGAGGGATTAGATGTGAAATTCCCCTCAAATGTTGAATATCATATGCTTCAATGTGCATGACATATGATTTTATGGCCAATAATAGTACAAAAACTATCTACCACAAAAGCATGGGATTGGGCCTTGCAAATATTTCAAGAACTGAAGTAGATTTTGAAGAGTGTTTTTGTAAGGTTTTTGAAGAAATATTTGAAGAGTGGTTTTGGAAGGTAGAAGAATTGAAGTAGAATCTCTTCTTAGAATGGAGTAGCCACAACTTGATCTATGGTCCATATCATCTTTGAAGCACAAGAAGATAATAGAAATACACGTCTTTGAAATTCACAAAAGTTTATAGATCTCTAGGTTTGAACTTGATTATGAGATTTCCGTCCTCTCTAGAAGAAAACCCTAAAGTAGGGAAATTTTTTCGCCTCTTCAACCCTTTCGCCAAGTAATTTATAGGGCATAGATTGTTGTCACTACCCTCTTATGATTTATCCATTGCTAATCACTCAATCTAAAGGGTCCATGTAGGGTTGACTTTTTTTTCATAATGTTTTACAAGGATTTGACATGAAATTCCCCTCAAATATTGAATATCATATCTATCAATGTACATGATATATGATTTTATGGCCAAGAACACTTAAAAAAATGTCTGCTACAAAAACATAGGATTTGGCCTTGCAAATATTTTGTTGGGTCTTATGTTACATTGTTGTGGCAAGCCTTTTTTTGGCTTTCAAGTTCATTGCAAGCAATTGTAGAAAACAATAATACACTTCATATACAATAAAGAAATTCTAAACTTCATAGAAGGTGTGTAAACATAAGATATTGAACTACATATAAACTTTAAAGAACTTGACACAAATAGACTTTAAAACACTTTAGAGACCAAATCTATTAAGAGAAAGAACATATTATTTATTGGGGATAATGAAAAAGAAGATCTCTCATCAAGAGAGTTTACAAGGGTTAAGGATTATTAAACTCTACCAGCATTGATACTAGGTAAGCCTCTACACCCTCTTGGAGTGCCTCAATTGTTATCCTTTTAATGGTAAGTCTAGTGCAATAGCTTTGTAGCCCTTGCTTCAAAACTCTTGCAAAAGGGCATTATGGAACAAGAAGCTCCACACACATCTAATGATGCCTTGTGTCTGCAAAGGCTTTTGTTTGCGCTGTGTGTCTTTGTGGTGCTCTCACATTTGGACGAATGTTGGGTTGTGGTCATTGTGGTTTACACCATGGTTGATAGTTCTTCTATTTTTTTGAAGCATGCATAGATGCCCCACCTCTTCATTCTTATGATTCCACCTATTTTCATCTTGACTTTTCCATATTTCTTCATCTTTTGGTATTTCCCTTTGTTTTATAGGTAGTTTCTTGCCTGGTTACGTGATGGTTCCTTGTAATATGAGTGTTGTTCCATGGTGGATCAATAAAAATCTCTTCATCTGAAGACTCCGCATTGGGCAATTGATATGATTGGGTAGTGATGTAGGCAATTGAGATAGCAGATACACAATTGAGAGAGCCTGCGATTAACTATTTAGTTCATTCTATGCCCTTAATAAGATAAAAGACGTATTAGTATTTATATTATCATTGTTTATTAAGTTTCCGAAATTAGAAATGACATCTTTCTCTTTGACCAATTTATTCAAGAGCGAACCATGCAAAAGAAAATTTCTTATTTATCCATGCACATGAAAATCGCTCATTGATAGGTACATTTAAATGCTTCTTATGGATTCTTATCCCTCTCACTTTGATACCCCATAGAAGTTTCATACGGTCTTCATGACCATGTGAGAAGATTGATGGCTTTGTGTAAGAGTTGTGATCTTGGATGTAAAGAGGACGCCTTCATGCTACTCTTCGTGACCACCTTCAGGAGGGTTTTTGGATTAAGGAGTCATTAGTGATGGAACTATTAGAAGCGGGCGGTGACCATAATATATACCCAATAAATACTAGGCTAAAAGGGGAAAGATGGGATAGGCTTCTCACTTATTAAATGAGTTTTCACTAGAGAGAGAAGAAATCTCCTAACCAATCTAGGCCATACTTTTTTATAGTAGAAAAGCACGTCATAACACGTTAGACTGAACCACTCTATTACTTTTGAGTGTCAAAAGTTCTCTTTTTGAGCTCAAATTTGAGATCCATGCATGTTTTGAGATAAAGAAAATGACTTTAAAAAAACTTAAACAAGAGATATTCCATTCCTAAACCTCATATTTTCATACCCAAGTCCCAAAAAGATATCTTTTTTCACTAGTTTCTATTTCGAGCAAAACATTGAAGCTCCCCTCTATATTCCAAGCTATATGCATCTCCCATATCTATCCATTGTTGACCTTAAAGACCTAAACATCAATGGAAACAACTAAATCATGTAGCGAACAAAAAGATGAAGTCCACACAATAAGATGTCACAATATTACTAGAAAGGGACAATGGCTACCACATGAGTACTCCAAAGGTGCATGGGTGTACCTCTAGACTTGGTCGTCATTGAGCTAGAGATCATGGAAATTTGGATCTTAATTGTAATGGAAACTTACATAGCTTCAATAAGCACAAAGAAAATGGGATGTTTGCTATTGTACAACATATTTTTATAATGGAAAGTATGAAACTCAAAAATTCTATTAGAATGAGGTACCTTGCTAATTGTAAGTAGTGCTCTGCAATATTATATGTTTTTTTAGTGTTGAAAATATCTCTCACCTATCTAGATACACTTTTATTTGTTACAAATATATCTCCTTCTACTTTTCTTGAAGAGCGACCACTTTAAATTCTTAGAGATACTTTCTAGCAACTACGTGCAAATTTTGGTGCACTAGTCTTTCCAAAAGTATCCCTTTCTCAAATTTTTTATGATAGAGGTTTCTTTCACACATATAGATATGTTCTACTCTCTATAGAGAGTGGTTTTGGAAGGTAGAAGAATTGAAGTAGATTCTCTTCTTAGCATGGAGTAGCCACAAGCTGATCTATGATCTATATCATCTTTGAAGCACAAGAAAGAAATAGAAATACACAACTCTTTGAAATTAAGAAAACTTTATAGAACTCTAGGTTTGCATTTAATTGTGAGATTTCTTTTCTCTCTAGGGAATCTTGTCCCATTTCTAACTCTAGCCTAGTAATTTATAGGGCATAGATTGTGGTCACTATCCTCTTATGGTTTGTCCATTACTAATCTATCCTTAATCTAAAAAGCCCATGTAGGGTTCACTTTTTTTTCGTAATGTTCTACAAGAATTTGACATGAAACTCCCCTGAAATATTGAATATCATATGCTTCAATGTACATTATATATGATTTTATGGCCAAAATAAGTAAAAAACATCCCGCCACCAAAACATGGGATTGGGCCTTGCAAAGATTTTGTTAGGTCCAATCTTACATTTTTGTGGCAAGCCTCTTTTTGGCTATCTCAAGTCATTGCAAGCACTTGTAGAAAACACTATACATTTCGCATACAATAAACAAATGCGAATAAAAAGGGTGTAAAAATAAGATATTGAAGTGCATATGAACTTTCAAAAACTTAAGAGACAAATATACTTAAAACACTTTAGAGACCAAATCTGATAAAAGAAGGAACATATTATTCATTGGGGATAATGCAAAACAAATTTCTTATCAAGAGATCTTACAAGGTTTAAGGATTATTAGAATCTTCGAATACTGATATTAGATAAGCCTTTGCATCCTCTTGGAGTGCGTCAATTGCTATCCTTTGAATGGAAAGTCTAGTGCAATAGCATTGGAGCCCTTCCTTCACAAGTCTTCCAAATGACCGCTATGGAATAAGAAGGTCAAAAAACATCTGATGATGCCTTTTGTTTGCAAAGGAATTTGCTTGCTCTGTGTGTCTTTGTGGTGCTCTTTCATTTGGAGGAATGTTGGGTTGTGGTCGTTGTGGTTTACATCATGGTTGATAGTTCTTCTATTTTTGTGAAGCATGTATATATGGCCTTGCCTCTCCATTCTTATGATTCGACCTGGTTGCATTTTAATGTTTCTATCTTTCTTCATCTTTTGGTCTTTGCCTTTATTTTATAAGTAGTCTCTTGCCTCGTCTTATGTGATGGTTCATTGGGATATGAGTATTGTTTATGGTGCATCATTAACAGTTTCTTCATAAGAAGATTCCTCAAAAGTTAATTCTACCTCATGTCCTCATTCGTTGGCCCCGGACGTGAATGTTTGTTGATATATTTGGGTAGTGATTGTGAACACACTTAGGACCGCTAGAGCATGTTTTTCCCTCTTAAGGAGGTTTTCTTCCCCCATATTGTACATATGCCTATAACCCTAACAAGTTATGTATCTTTGTACACTCTCTTGGTAATACATTAAGTATTGTGTGTTGTGATCCAAGCTTCTTCTTCTTCTTCCTTGTGTTGTTTTTGTGCTTCTATGGACTTCAAACTCCAACAATTGGTACTAGAGTAGGTCTTCGCTTCATCTAGGGCAATATCAACAACCCTCTAATCGCAGTCAAAGAATGACATGAAAATTGGTGAGCATACTTCAAATGAAACCATAATCTATGGTTGTTCTGGCCTTCCAATGCACTAACATAGGGCCTATGTAGGCAATTTCATCGTTTTGTTCCAAACATATAGACATGTTTAAGCTCTCCATTATAAGCACCTTGAAGTCTACTATAGGTTTAGTAGAGCTTCATAGGGTAATTCTATTCAACTTTTTGAGATACAACCATTTTTTTTTCATCAAGGAATTTTAGTCAATGGCCATGGCTGAAAGCAATGATGCATTGTCTATGTTGGATGTTGATGATAGATTGAATGATATTAAGTACCCATTATGGGCATATATGATTTGTCATGGATCGGTTGGAGAAGATCTATGGAATATTGTGTAAGGTGTTGGAAAATGTCCTACCATAGTTATAAATACAATAAGAATAGTTGATGTAGATGCCATTGAAGATGATGATCTTCAAATACCTATTCATGCTATGGTTCCTACTCCACCTATTGTAGAACAATTTTTTTGGGATGGTAGAGATGCTTAGGCACATGCATTGATAGCATTGTTTGTCAAATGTACCCTTATTCCCCACATTGTCTCTTGCAAAAGAGAAAAGGATGCTTGGTATACACTACCACTCTATACCAAGCTAGAAATGAGGCTCATGTTGATTACCTACACGAATAGTTGGAGAGTGAGGACATGAATGAAGGAGATTCCATGGATAATTTTTTGACAACGATTATTGGTACACTTGACAAGTCCGGATGCTTGAACAAATATCAAAGCTTTATCTCATCTGATTTTTTATCACTCATACAACATATGTGAACACCTGTTGTAAAAGCAATGGAGTGTAGCTCTTGAGATAAAAGTAAATGAGGATGATTGAAAAGGAATCTCATGGCATCACAAGTTGCAAGTCACACCTACCTAGTGTTTGGAATCAAATCAATTACCATCCTAAAAGTACGAACACCTTTAGGTGGCAAATTTCAAAATTCAAATTCACTTTATGACTATAAAAACACATGAGATTAGTTCCAGGTGGAATGCAGAGTTATTGACCTTCAAGTTTATGGCTACACTAGTCTTTCATATGTATGAGTAAGCCTACATCATTTCCCTTGTACCATACTTTCATATCATATACATTTGATTCATTTAGTGCAAGTCATTCTCTATGTAGTGTTGTCTGGTGCAAAGTCTTCATTTTAATGATATTGATCAATCCAATTCTGTATGTGTACTTACCCTTTTGGTATGGTTCAAGTTGGGATAGGCCGCATGAACTGTCTACTTATCACATGTTAATTTTCAAATCATTTGATCATTAGATTGTGAGACACGTTCTCTGCAAGAAACATATGTCTGCTCACTGTCATCGTCCTTAAAAGTTGGGATTACACCCCCAACTTCTTAATATCATTTTGCATCATATACTCATCGTAAATTAACGAGATAACTTCTAATAGTGAGCTAAGCTCTTCACATAGCTATGTCTAAAAGCTCTTGGGTCAATTGTTATCATTCAATGAGCATTGAGTATTTTTATGAGGAGCCTAGTCCATAAATAGCAAGTTTTTGGAGTCCAAATCTGAACGTTATCTGTTTTGCTATAACTATTTGCGGATGATGCTCCATGGTACATGGTGGGTCCAAATACATATTTGGGAAGCCAAAGGTTTCTACTAAGGTACTCTGAAGCTACATTGGCAACTATAGAGCATGATTTTTGCAACACCACCTCATCTTCACAGTGTATCCAAACATCTCCTCACAATGGTATCACAACTATGATCAACTCAATGTGGAAGATGGACTCCGATCGTCTATTGAAAAATTCGATCGAGATAATTACTCTAAAACTTCATTGCAACGGAAAGCTACATGGCTTCAAGAAAAAAAACGAAAATGGGATAGTTTCTATTGTGCGGCATGTTTTTATAATGGAAACTATGAAACTCAGAAATTCTATTAGAATGAGGTACCTTGATAATTTTAAGTATGCCTCTACAATTTTGTATGTGCTATACTGTTGAATATATCTCTAATCTATCTACACATGATTTTATTTCTTGTAGTTATATTTCCTTATACTTTGAAGGAAGAGCGAACACTTCATAGAATTAGGGATGCTTTCTAGGAACTGCATGGAGATGTTGGTGTACTAGTCTTTCCACAAGTATTTACACACATACTCAATTTTCTCATGATAAAGCTTTTGTTTACACACATAGAGATGTTCGAATCTCTAAAGAGAGTGGTTCTGGAGGCTTATAGGGAATTGAAGTTGATTCTCTTCTTAGCGTGGAGTAACCATAGGCTGTTATATGGTCTGTATCATCATTGAAGCACAAGAAGGTAATGGAAATACACAACTCTTTGAAATTCACAAACGTTTATGGATCTCTAGGTCTACATTTGATTGTGAGATTTCTTTTCTCTCTATAAGAAAACTCTAAACCTAGTGGAATCATGTCCCTTTCTTCCCCCTTTAGCCTAGTGATTTATTAGGGTATAGATTGTGGTCACTTTTCCTCTTCTGATGTGTCCATCACTAATCACTCCTCAATCTAAAAGACCGATGCAAGGTTCACTTTTTCTCCTAATGTTCTACAACCATTTGACATGAAATTCACCTCAAATATGGAATATCATATGCTTCAATGTACATGATATATGACTTTATGTCCAAGAATAGCTAAAAATATGCCTCCCACAAAAACATGGGATTAGGTCTTGGAAAGATTTTGTTGGTTCCAATCTTGCATTTTTGTGGCATGCCTTTTCTCTAGCCCTTTCAAGTCACTAGAAGCACTTGTAGCAAAAAATTTACACTTCACATACAATAATCAAATGCTAAACTTCATAGAAAGGGTGTTAAAATAAGATATTCAAGTGCAAATAAATTTTAAAAACTTAAGAGACAAATAGACCTTAAAATAATTTAGAGACCAAATCGAACAAGAGAAAAAACATATTATTCATTTGGGATAATGCAAAACAAATCTCTCATCAAGAGATTTTACGAGGTTTAAGGATTATTAGACTCTTCCAACATTGATATTAGATAAGCCTCCACAAACTCTTGGAGTGCCTCAATTGCTATCCCTTGAATGAGAAGTCTAATGCAATGTTTGGAGCTCTTCCTTCACAACTCTTGCAAATGGAGGTTATAGAATAAGAAGATCCAAAAACATTTGATGATGCCTTATCTTTGCAAAGGCTTTTCCTAGCTTTCTGCATCTTTGTGGTGCTTTTGCATCTAGACGAATGCTGGGTTGTGTTCATTGGGGTTTAGCTCATGGTTGATAGTTCTTCTATTTCTGTGAAGCATGCGTAGATGGCCCTGCCTCTCCGTTTTTATGATTCGACCTATTTGCATCTTGACTCTTTATCTTTTGGTCTTCATCTTTATTTTATAGGTAGTCTCTTGCCTCATGTTATGTGATGGTTTATCGCGATATGAGTGTTGTTCCATGTTGGATCATTAACTCTTTCTTCATCTCAAGATTCCTCAAAATTTGACTCTCACTGATGTCCTCATTCATTGTGCCTTGACTTGAATGTTCGTTGATATATTTCGGTAGTGTTGGGTGTGAATACACTTAAGACCGTAGGGGCACTTTTCTCCCTCTTTAGGAGATTTTTTTCCTCGGCTTGTATATATTCCTATAACCCTTATACATCATGCATCTTTGTATATTCTCTTGGTAATACATTCAATATTATGTGTTGTGCTCCAAGGTTCTTCTTCTTCATTGTAGATTTCTTTTGACGTTTCACCATATCCCTAATTACGTACTTAGGAATGCGAGGATTGTACTTCTGTAGTATCACTTTCCTTGTTTTTCTAGGGTCTTTGTAAAAAAACATATGCAGTAAGAAACATGAAAATGTTTAAATTGATGAGTGAAAGCTTGTGATCTCATCATAAGATCCTTCCTTACTTAGCAATAATAGCTCGATTGAGGAAAATCGGGATCCATGGAGTACAAAAGGAAATAAAATGATCATGTTCAGCGCTCTTAATTTGGAACGAAGGACATTGTTTGCTCTCATGTTTTTCTTAATTTGAAGCGTTCCTTTATTCTAACTATCGTCATTTTCCGGATATGTGGGACACGCTTGTCGTCCTTGCAACACCTCAAAGTCGATGACTGCGAGAGCTTGAAGACGATACTTGTAGACGAGCCATCGCTCCAAACATTGGAATTTAGCTAGTGTTCTGGACTAGAGGAGTTGGATTGTAAAGGTATGTTTATATATTTTGGTAGTGATGTGTGTGAACACATTAGGATTGCCAAGGTATTTTTATCCCTGTTTTAGAAGGTTTTTTCCCCAGCTTATATGTACGCCTATAACTCTAACAGGTCACTTGTTTTTGTACAATTCCCCTAGCTTATATATACCTCTATAACCCTAATGGGTCACCTATCTTTGTGTAATCTCTTGGTAATACATTCAATATTGTGTGTATTGTGCTCCAAGCTTCTTCTTCTTCCTTGTGCTCTTCATGTCCTTCTGCAGATCTCAAACTCCCACAATTGGTATCAGAGCAGGTCTCTGCTTCATCTAGGGCATCTTCAACACCCCTCCTATCCCATTCTTAGAATTGGATGAAATTTGGTGAGCATACTCAAGGTGTTTAAGAGTTCAAAACTACTTTGCTTAGTGGTGTCAAAATCATGATCTAAGCTGGTTTTGACCTCCAAACACATTATCGTAGTGCTTCTGTAGGCAATTTCATCTTTTTATGCCAAATATATATATACATGTTTTGGTTCGCTAGTATAAGTGGCTTAAAGTTTGCTATAGGTTTAGCAAAACTAGGTAATTCTGTTCAAATTTTTGAGATACAATCAATTTTTTGCTTCAGGGTATACTAGTCCATGGCGATGGTTGAAAGTAGTGGTGTATTACGTATGTTAGTTGTTGAGGATCAGTTGGATGGTACCACTTACCCATTATAGGCTTATATGATGCATCATGTATTGGTTGCAAAAGGATAGTGGAGTATTGTGCAGGATATTGAAAAACGTCCTATTACACTTGCAAATATAGTTACTAAAGCTGATGCAAATGGCATTGAAGATGGTGATATTCTTAAGGTTCTTGTTCGTGCTATGGTTCGTGCTGCACCTAGTGAGCAACTTCTTTGGGATGGCAGAGATGCTCAGGCACATGCATTGATAGGCTTGTCTATCAAACTTGCCATTAATCCTCACATTCGCTCTTGCAAAATAGAAAAGGATGCTTGAGATACACTTACCACTTTATACCACGATGGGAATGAGGCTCGTCTTGCTTAGCTTCGAAAATAGCTAGAGAGTGAGCACATGAATGAAGGAGATTCCATGGACAATTTTCTAACAAAGATCAAATATTTGAAACAGCAATTGATTTCTGCTAATGAAGTCTTGCCTAACATTTTTCACTTCTGCAAACTATTTTGAATGGTCTTCTTGATTCATATCAGAGTTTTGCTTCTACTCTTCATTTGGTGATGAAAGGTAATCCAAAGGCATTAACATTTGAGGAGTTAGTCTCTGTTTCGTTGTAGGAATATCAAACTAGGTAGAATAGGTTCATTATGTGTGTTGCACATCAAGCTTTCTTGGCTAGTTAGAGGGGCAAAGGTAAATGGAGCTCTTCTATGAGTAAGCAAAAATATGCTAATTTTGCACAATCAATGAAGAATGACAGAGATAGGAAGAAAATAGAAAAGCACAAATTGTTTTGCAAATATTGTAAAGGAAATTATCATGTCATAAAGAGCTATCAAAACCTAGCTGCTTAAGAGGCAAGGAAGAAAGAGGTTGAACTGGTTGTTGCACAGGCCTCTACACCCAAAATAGAGTCTTCTAATCTTGTGCAAAATGAAGAATGGGTATTTACCACTATTTTCAGTTATGATCCATCTTCTCATGAACAGTGTATTTCTACAATAGACTCAGATGTTTGGTACTTTGATTGTGGGGGAACCAAACATTTGACCTCACAACAGAGTTTCTTCACTTCACTTGAGTCTGCCCCTACAACGAATATTGCCACATGCACCAACAATTCCTCTTATCCTATCATGGGAGTTGGTAAGATCATTCTGACTACTGTTGATGGTAGGTCTTTTACATTGTCGCATGCTTTATTTGTGCCAGGGATCAAGAAGAATATGTTATGAGTTTCAGCTTTGGCCAAGATTGGCTTGGTTGTGGAATTTGTTGATGATATGATGTACAATCATGATCTATCAAATGGCAGTGTCATTATTGCTTGTGGAATTTTATGTCATAGGTCGTATAAGCTCATAGACTATTAAAAATCTATGAATGATTCAAAATGTGCAGTACATGACTCTTAGGCTATACTAGATGCAAAGCTTTGGCATGTACACTTTGGTCTTTTGAAATTAGCTAGTTTGCTACATGTGTAGGAATTTGAAATGGTGTCCTCTTTGCCCAAACTTGAGGCACTTGGTAAGCATGTCTATGAAGGCTGTATTTTGGGAAAATGTATTGTTCCTCATTCTCGAAGGATGGTTTAGTTTGAGCTACTAAAACATTTCAGCTTGTTCATAGTGCACTACGTTTGTGGTCCTATGGAGACACCTTCTTTTGGGAACTATCTTTACTTCATGACTTTCATTGATGATTTTTCCAAGCATGCATAGGTATTTCCATTGAAAGAAAAATCTGAAGTGTTTATTTGCTTCAAACATTTTCTGGTTTTGGCTGGAACTCTTTCAGCATGTAAAATGGGCACCCTCCATTTTGATTGAGGGGAGGAATATATGTCTTCTAATTTTAATGAATTACTGGCAAAACATGGGATGCAACATCAATGTGCAATGTCCTACACACCTCAATAGAATGGATTTGCTGAAAGGAAGAATAGTTAATGCATAGAGATGGCAAGGTGTATGGTAAAAGTTCAGGCTTTGCCACATAGTTTATGGCTTGAGGTTGTCATGTGTGTAACATATGTACTTATCAGATGTTAACTAAAGCATTGCGGTCCATCACTCCATATGAGGCTTGTCATGGTCACAAACCAACTGTTGCTCAGCTCCTTGTCTTTGGTTGTTTGGCATATGCATTAGTGGCTAAACAATAATGCAAAAAATTAGATGATAAAGTAGTGAAATATATTTTTGTTGGGTATAATACTGAAAGCAAAGGCTATCCTCTGTATCATCCATAGACTAAATGCATTTTGGTTAGTTTTCATGTTGTTTTTGTGGAAGATGCTATTCAACCACTAAATTCATGTACTAAGGAGACATTAGCGAGCTCCAAAGATTTATGTGACACCTTGTTGCCTCCTTTTATAAGTGGATAGTATTGTGCTAATCCAAATGAGGCAATTTCTCAGCCTCTAGATGTTTCACATGATGATGTAGATCATTCCATTTTTTATCAGATTTACATGATGCATTTATTGATGAGATAAGTGTCATAGAGGAGGCAAAAACTATGCACTAAATGGCTAGTGTAGACTTTGTGAGATAGGAAACAAGAAACAAACTCTATTTTATCATACTCATTCAGGCTCTCATAGTTCTGGTTTTGCATGAGATTTCTATGTTATGGCTACCTCTAGTCTTTTCGATGAAAATGAAGTTATTTTGTTTGATGAAGAACAAAATTTTGAAAATTGGATGGTTGTTATGCAATCAAAATATGATGCTATCATGAGAAATGGTACCTGGTCTTTATGTGATGTGCCTCCTAGCAAGAAGCCATTGGCACTATGTGGGTATACAAGCTTAAGCGAAAGGTGACGGAATAGTCCGTAGGTATAAGTATAGGCTTATTGAAAAGGATGATGCTTAAGAAAGAGGCATTCATTTTGATGAGAAATTTTGATCCTACATGTTCAATGACGACTATTCGTAGCATTTCTGCACTTAGAGCTCATCATGGTTGGAATATACATCAGTTAGACATCAAAACTGCATTTCTAAATGGTGACTTGCATGAAGAAGTGTACATTTTCAAGCCCCATTGTTTTGTGCAAAAACGACATGAAAACAAAGTGTGCAAGTGGAAAAAGGCCTTATATGGTTTGAAGTAAGCACTAGGTGCTTCGTATGAAGAGATACATGCCTACTTGATTGCACAGAGTTTTGATTATGGTCCAACCAAGAGCACCTTATATATTAAGTGTGAAAATGATGTGCATCTAATCATTGTTGTCTATGTTGATGACATGCTGCTCCCTATTCCTCATGAGAAGCATATTCTAGGTGGATTTACATGCCTCATTTGAGATGTCAGATTTTTTGCATTTTCATCATTATTTGGGCCATGGAAGGGAAGAAATTGATGAAGTCTGGACCAACCGAGTTCATAAGGATAGTGATGCCCATGAGGACATCATAGAAGAATTAAATGAAGCTTTAACAGAGAATATCAGACTCGAAGAAGAATTAGAATGGAAGGGAAAATAAATAGAGCAATTGCAAGCAGAAGCTGAGTAGAGATCCAGGGCTCTGCAAAAATTGAAGAAAAATAATAAAGAATTATCTACTAAGCTCCAAAAGGAAGAAAAAAAAGTTCAAAGATTAAAGAAGAAAGTAAATAATCAAGTGGATAAACTCTCTAAATCAGAAGTAGCTCTAGCCAATACCGAAGAAAACTTAGCATTGCGAAACTCCCAATATACAACACTATGCAGGAAGGTTATGATACCCTCAAAGTCCAATTGTTAGGAATCACAAATTTGGAAGAGAAGCTAACAGAGTGGAAAGGCATATGTGTAGATGCCAATACAGTTTTCGGAAGGCAAAGATATAGAGATAGAAGAGTTAAAAAGAAATGTGGCTATTATAGATTTAAAGCATAAGACAAAACTAGAACAAGTGAAGAAATTAAATGAAGAAACTCTTGTAAAATTAGCAGATATAACCATAACTTTCAATAATATGTTCAAAAAACTTCTGAATAGAATTCTAGAATTGGAGGCAGCGGTGATAAGTTACCAATTTTCCAGCCAGTAGTTGTTAGATCCTAAAGAATTATCTGCAAAAGAATTGCAGGTGGTAGAAGAAACCTAGAAGAGATGTTTAAGGAGATTCATTGGGATATAAAAAGGATAATGAGCCCTGAATTCCATAATAATGATGAAGAAGATGTATAAGAAATTTTGTATTTTGCGGTTTCAGATCTACCGTGCGTGTGAGTGTTAGCCGCCAGAATGGACTGACCCATATTTTTTAAATCATATTTCTTTGTAATAGGAGAAGGTGTTTATATTGTGAAATCTGAAGCGTTATTTCCAAAAGTTTGATATGTTGTATATCCACAAAGTGTAGAATGGGGTGTCATAGCAGGAAAGGAAAGAAAATTTCATGTTCATTGCTCTTAATTTGGAACAAAGGACATTGTTTGCTCCCATGATTTTCTTAATTTAAAGTATTCCTTTGTATTAACTATCATCATTTTCTACATATGTGGGACACACTTGTCCTTCGTGCAACACCTCAAAGTTGATGACTACCAGAACTTGAAGATGATACCTGGAGGTGCTATTGCTGCAAACATTGGAAATGAGCTAGTGTTTTGGACTCAAGAATTGGGTTGTTTGGTATGTTGATATATTTTGGTAGTGATTTGTGTGAACATATTAGGACTTCCAGGGAATTTTTCACTTTTTTTGGAGGTTTTTTTCCCCCGGTTTGGATATATATGCCTAAAAGCCTAATGGGTCACTTATCTTTGTACAATCTCTTGGTAATACATTCAATACTAAGTGTGTTGTGCTCCAAGCTTCTTCTTCTTCCTTGTGTTGTTTGTGTGCTTCCACATATCTAGAACTCTAACAATTGGTATCAGAGGAGGCCGCTGCTTCATCTAGGGCATCTCCAAAACCCCTCCTATCACATTCTCAGAATTGCATGAAATTTGTTGAGCATAATAAAGGCATTTAGGAGTTCAAAACTATTTTGCTTAGTGATGTTGAGAATGTGATTTGAGCCCTTTTTAGCCCTTTTCGCTTAGTCATGTTGAAATTGTGATTTGAGCCCTTTTCAACCTTTTCACATGCACCTGAGGCCGCACACAGTACTCCGCACAAAGGTTGTAGAAGACGGAGAAAACACAGTACACAGGAAGCATGAAGACAGACTTCTTAGGTCTTACAAATGTGGTCGAACTTACAATCCGTGACTGACCAGGACACTATATGTTTTATTAAAGAACATATACAAAGAAGTGTCCGGTGGCCATTTTGCCTTTCACATGGACACTAACGGTAACAATCTCCCACTAGAGGCCAATATGGTGAAAGTAACTATGGGAGAAAAAATAAAGAATGATAAAGAATACCTGAGTGTAAGTATACAAACTATACCTCCCACCTGATGGGCATGTTACACAGTATACAAGTGACTGTGTGAGATCAAGAATCAAGTAACCCCCATCAAGTGACAACAGTGTCGAAAGCTATCATGTGGTAGAGCTTTAGTCAAAGCATCTGCAGCATTATCTCGAGTGTGAACCTTCTCATGAATAATGCTCTCAGTGGCTAAGCAATCTCTAATGAAGTGATACCTCACCTCAATGTGCTTGGTCTTTGCATGATAGACTGGATTCTTAGCCAAAGCAATGGCACTCTGACTATCACTGAGCAAGTGAGGTAGATGCTGAGGTAAACCCATATCACAAGCAAGACGAGAAAGCCACAATGCTTCCTTACATGCCTCACTTTGTGCAACATACTTTGCTTCTGTGGTGGAAACAGCTGTACATTCTTGAAGACGAGATCTCCAAGAGATAGCACCTCCAGCAAAATGAAAAATGTACCCTGATGTAGACTTACGATTGTCTACACAACGAGCATAGTCAGAATCTATGTAACCAATAATGGATGCTTTCCCTCTACCTAAGCATAGAAACTTGTCCTTAGTGCCACTCAAATATCTCAAAATCATTTTGACCGCTTCCCAATGTTTCTTGCCAAGATTAGACATATATGTGCTCACAACTCCCATTGCAAATGCAATGTCTGGTCTCGTAGCTACCATGGCATACATGAGACTACCAACAGTAGACTGATATGGAATTTTGGTCATGAATTCCTTTTCCTCATCTGATTTGGGGCATTCCTTGCTCAATTTCACATATGTGGGTAAAGGTGTACTCAATGCCTTTCCACCCTGCATATTGAATCGGTGAAGTACTTTGGATATGTACTCACTTTGAGACAAGTATATGCATCTTTTACTCCTATCACGAGTAATGCGCATGCCAAGAATATGTTTGGCATCCCCCAAATCCTTCATATCAAATGTCTGACTCAACTTCTTTTTGAGAAGTGACAAATCATAAGAGGACTTCCGAGCAATCAACATATCATCGACGTAAAGTATCAAGCATACCAAGCTGCCATCAGAACATCTCTTTGTGTAGAGACAATGATCCTCATTGCTCCGAGAATAGCCTTGGGACTTCATAAACACATCAAACTTTTGGTACCATTTTCTAGGAGACTGTTTAAGTCCATACAAGCTCTTCTTGAGCTTACAAACTAGACTTTCCTTGCCAGAAACTACATAAGCCTCTAGTTGTTCCATATAGATCTCATATGTAAGATCTCCATGCAAGAAAGCTGTTTTTACATCCATTGGGACTAGCTCTAAGTCCTCCATTGCAACGAATCAAAGAAACATGCGCAAAGTAGTGATCTTGACCACTGGAGAGAAGATTTCCTCAAAATCAACACCATGTTGTTGCTTAAAACCCTTTGCAACAAGTCGTGCTTTATATTTTGGAGAAGCACTATCTTATGTGAATTTCAGCTTATATGCCCATTCACATGGTAAAGCTTTCCTGCCCTTTGGCAAAGGTACTAAGTCCCAAGTACCATTCTTGTGAATAGAACCCAACTCACTCTTCATGGCATGCTCCCACTTGACATGATCCTCTGTTTGCATAGCCTCTTTGTAGCAAGAAGGCTCACCGGCATCTTTTAGCATAACAAAATCTAAACCTGGAACATATCTATCAGGTGGATATGAGACACGTGCAGAACGTCTCAATGGTTGCTGAACAGGAACATGTGCAGACTGATCTGAATGGACATTCTCTTGAACATCCGTATGTGTAGCATTTTTATGCATGCTAACAGGAGGACTAATATCCTCAAACACCAATCTTCTCACTTCAACCTCCTTAATGGGCTGTTTATGCATCTTAGACTCATTAAAAATGACATCACTACTTCTGATCACTGACCGTGTTTCAGGATCCCATAAGCGATATCCAAATTGTCCTTCTCGACCATATCCAAGACAAATGCATTTCTTTGACTTATGGTCCAACTTTTCTCTAAGATTCTTGGGTATATGAGCATATGCTTCACACCCAAAAACTCAAAAATGATCATAATATGGTGGTTTCCCTGTCCATGACTCTTGTGCCACTTTCAGACCTTTGGCAGTACTAGGTAAAAGGTTAATCACATGAACTGCATTAAATACTGCAATCATACATCTCCTATGGCAAGGCTGGGTAAGTCTTCCACTTGCATCATCAAAGAGACCCCGACATTTTGGTGTCTCCCAGTTAAGAAAACCTCACCAGGACCCTCTTTATCAAACGTAAAAGGCTTTATGCAAAGAACATAACCGCTATATCAATGACCACATGGACGTACATATGCAGTATCCACAGAAGCGTACATGGTGTGTATGTGCTCAATATATGCAGTAAAATGACACTAAAAGGCTGAATACACAGCCCAAAAACTAGCCAATAACACCTGCAAGTGTCTATCAACTCTGATGTTTTACGCTTTAAAAACCTGCATAAATTTGCAGCGACTGCTCCCACCAAAACAGAAAACCCCTCGAGAAACCTATAGTTTTACGAGTATGGCTGAAAATACAGCCCCAAAGGTTGATATTTATTGTCTAAGAAGTACAAGGAACACTCTTCTTGATGTTCTTGGACATGTGCGAAGAGAACTATGTGTGAAAGTACTCCGAAATGGCTCCAAAAACACACCAAAATTGCTTCAGAAATAGGCTTTGAAAGCAAAAATGAAGCTTTGAGGGACCAAAACTTGTTCAAGGTAATGTCAACCTTAGTCTTTCCCCTTCTTCAAATACCACAAGAGTGTAGCTTAGTGGCAAGAGATTGCCACGGTTAAGCGAGCTCTGGGGGAACAGTGAATGGGTGACCTCCCGGGAAGTACCGGGAACCTCTATGTTCCTTGATCGTTGAGGTCCTCCCTCGCACGCAGCCAACGGCGCCAATGGTGACTTCGGTGACTCGGATGACAAGGTATGCCAAGGTCTATGCCTTGGTCGTCGCCTTAGTCGAAAGCCTTAGGGGGGGGGGAGGTGCTCGCTTCGCTCGCACAAAAGGAACAAAGCTTTTGCCTCGAATTGCTCTGATACCAGTGACGTCTTTCGATGGCGATGCACCACAGTGCGCTCTCCTTCTCGAGAGCTCCACGACGATATGCTCGGAGTAGAAAACCGAGCACCTGAGGCCGCACACAGTACTCCGCACAGAGGCTGTAGAATACGTAGAAAACACAGTACACAGGAAGCACGAAGACAGACTTCTTAGGTCTTACAAATGCGGTCGAACTTACAGTCCGTGACTGACCAGGACACTATGTTTTATTAAAGAACATATACAAAGAAGTGTCCGGTGCCCATTTGGCCTTTCACATGGACACTAACGGTAACAGTGTTGTTTGTGTGCTTCCACATATCTAGAACTCTAACAATTGGTATCAGAGGAGGTCGCTGCTTCATCTAGGGCATCTCCAAAACCCCTCCTATCACATTCTCAGAATCGCATGAAATTTGTTGAGCATAATAAAGGCATTTAGGAGTTCAAAACTATTTCGCTTAGTGATGTTGAAATTGTGATTTTCTCACTTTTCAACCTTAGAATGCACTGTCATAGTGCCTATCCAAGCAATTTCATATTTTTTTGCCAAAGATATATACAAGTTTTGGTTTGCCACTATAAGCGCCTTGAAGTCTACTATAGGTTTGGCAAAACTTAACAGGGTAATTTTGTTCAATCTTTTGAGATACATTCATTCTTTTTGCATCAAGGTATTTTACTCAACGGTGATGCATTAAAATAATGATGTGTTTTGCATGTTGGTTATTAAGGATAAGTAGGATAATACAACTTACCCATTATGGGTTTATATGATGCATGATGTATTGGTTGCAAAAGGACTATGGAATATTGTGCACGGTGTTGAAAAACATCATATTACACTTGCAAATATGGTTATAGAAGCTGATGCAAATGGCATTGAAGATAGTGATATTTTTTAGGTTCTTCTTTGTGCTATGGTTTTTGTTGCATTTCTATAGAGCAAATTCTTTGGGATGAAACAGATGATCAAGCACATGCATTGATAGCCTTGCCTATCAAACATGCCATTATTCCTCACATTTGCACTTGCAAAACAACAAAGGATGCTTGGGATATACTTACCACTTTATACCAAGCAAGGAATGAGGCTCGTGTTGCTTAGCTCCAAAAATAGTTGGAGAGTGAGAACATGAATGAAGGATATTCCATGGATATTATTTTTGATAGAGATCAAATATTTGAAGGAGCACTTGATTTCTCGTGATGGTTCACTTGTGTAAACATTTTTTATTAGTCTTCCAAATTCATATGAGAGTTTTCCTTCTAATCTTTGATTGATGATAGATGGCAATCCAAACGCCTTAACATTTGAGAAGTAAATCTCTATTATATTACAAGAAGATGAGTTTAGTAGAATTGGTCCATTATGCATGTTGCACATGAAGCTTTCCTAGCTAGTGAAATGTGCAAAGGCAAATGGAGGTCATCCATTAGTAAGGAGAAATTTGCTAATTCTACACAATCAAAGAAGAATGAGGCTAGAATGGTTGTTGCAAAGGCCCCTCCACCCAAAATAGAGTCTACAAGTCTTGTGCAAAACAAAGAATGGGCATTTACTACTGTTCGTAGTTATGACCTATCTTTTCATGAGCAGTGTATGTCTGGAGTAGACTCAAATGTTTGGTACTTTGATAGTGGGGCAAACAAACATATTACCTTGCAATATAGTTTCTTCACTTCACTTGACCATGCCCCTCTAGGAAATACTTTCACATGCACCAACAACTCCCCTTATCGTGTCAACGGATTTGGTAAGATCATTTTGTATACTATTTCAAGTAGTTCTTCTTCATTGTAGATTTCTTTTGACGTTTCACCATATGCCTAATTACGTAGGAATGCAAGGATTGTACTTCTCTTGTATCTGTTTCCTTGTTTTTTTAGGGCCTTTGTCAAAAACATATGCAGTATGAAAATGTTCAAATTGATGAGTGAATGCTTGTGATCTCATCATAAAATCCTTCCTTACGTATCAGTAATAGCTCTATTGAATCATAAATCTCAATTGAATCATATTATTCATTGAATGAACGAAGTTGAGTTTTTTAAGTCCTTCAAGTTGGTGATTTCCAACCCTTCTGTTTGGTCTGGCAAGAGACGCTTGAGTTTGGTACACTTTGGAGATGTATCAACAATCGCATCGTCAAGTTAATCCACAAAAAAGGGAAAAAGAATAGAATCAAGAACTTTTGTCCAATTACGATGCTTCAAACTAGATATAAAATCATTGCTAAAGTCATAGCCAATAGAATTTCCAACCATCTAAGAGCATGATTAAGCAAGGAACAAAAAGGTTTCGTCAAAGGCAGGTCAATATTGGAAGCCATTATAGACATTTGGGAAGGTCTCAACTTCGTAGATGAGTCAAGACAAGATGTGATCTTCCTCAAGATCAAATTTGACAAAGCTTATGAAAGACTGGAATGGGAGTATATTTTGCAGTCTCTTAAAGACCTCAAATGCAGAAAAAAATTCACCAAGATGATCTTGAGCCTTTCGGGAAATGCGTCGACTCAAATTAATATTAATGGCCAACTTGCAAAGGTGATCAAACTAAAATGATTGATTAGACAAGGGTGCCCGTTGGCTCCCCTTCTTTTCTCCATTGACAGGGAAGGGCTTAGCGGCTAGTGGAATAACAGGTGGAAGCGGGTAATATCAAAGGCCTCCGGTTGCCCCATGACCATGGACAGATCAACATGAGACTCTTTGCCAATGATATGAACACATTTGTCCACAACCATAATACTAGCCTAGAGATGTTTTGGAGGTAGCTGGATACTTTCTGTGAAGCCTTTGGATCCAAAATCAACCACTAGAAGACCACTTTTAGAGCTATTGTTGGGATCCAACCCAACCTTCTCTTAGAACATGGATGTCAAAACATTCCTCCAGGCCAAATCTTTCCGCTTCTTGGGACCCCCTTGGGTTTTGCTATCTCATTGGAGTAGTAGTGGAATTGGGTCCTGGCCAGACTCGAAAGAAAGTTAAACTTTTGGGGAGATATGCAAAGGGTTATGCTTTAGAAAGCCAGACTTGTTGCAAAAGGTTATGCTTAAGAAAGAGGCATTGATTTTGATGAGACCTTTGCTTTTGCATGCTTAATGACTATTGTTCCTAACATTTGTGAATATGTAGCTCGTCATGGTTGGAACATACATCAGCTGGACATTAAAATTACATTTCTAAATGGTGACTTGCATGAAGAAATGTATGTTTTTCAGCCCCATGGTTTTGTGCAAAAAGACATGAAAAAAAAGTGTGCAAGCTGAAAAAGGCATTATATGGTTTGAAGTAAGCACCATGTGTTTGGTATGAAAAGATACATGCCTACCTGATTCCACATAGCTTTGATTATAGTCAAACTAAGAGCACCTTATGTACTAAGCATGCAAATGATGTATGTCTAATCATTGTTGTCTATGTTGATGACATGCTACTCACTAGTCCTCATGAGAAGCATATTCTAGCCCGATTTGCATGTCTAATTTCAGATGTTAGATTTGCTGCATTTGCATCATTATTTGGGCATTCCATTTATGCAAGTTGATGGTAGAATAGCTTTCTATCAAAGAAACTATATTAACACATTATTGTAGCATTTTGGCATTGAAGACTGCAAACCTATTGCCAATCCTATGAAGAGAGGTTTATGGTTGATTCTTCATGATGCTAGAGATGCATTTGATTATTCTCTCTATCAACAGGCTATTAGATGCTTGATTTAATTATGCATTACTTGGCCACTTATTCCGTTTTTTGTTTCACAGATGAGTAGGTTCATGCATTGAATAGGTGTAAGGCATTGGCAAGTAGTTAAGTGCATCTTTTGCTACTTGAGTGGTACCCAACTAGTTGGATTTTTTTATCCCAAGGAGGATCACTATTGCCATAATTACATGTTTTTCTAACACTGATTGGGGTGGTTGGGATCACTTTCATATGGTGAGTTATAAAATTTCACTTAAAAAAGATATGTGCAATACACATGTTTGAACATGTGATTGAACATGTAAGAGAATGAATCATAGATTTCATTTTGGAAAGTGAGAGAAAATCAATTTTGAATTACGGGTGTATAAGGTAGTGTGGCTTCTTGAAGACTCTCAAACAACTTTGGGGAGGAAATCAAGTGCAAATGAAGACCTACATGGAGTCCTCTTGGGGATAAGAATGCAATGTACAATTGAATTTCAGATTAGGAGGAACAATTGAAAACAAGAATAGCAACATTGAGGATCATATCATAAGGTTCATCATTTAAGAAAGTTCTAGTGAGAGAGCAAGGAGAGAGAATTGGAGAGCATATTTTCAATACCCATCTCTCTTGCATTCTAATTCTTCTTCTTTTCTTTTTCATCTCGTGTCTGCTTCCTCTCTCTTATGTTCTATTATTGTGCGAATCATATGCAAGTTGTGAAGTCTCACCAATTAGGCAATGAAATCATAAAGAGGACGTATTTAGATCCACTACAATTAAACACACAACAAAATTTGGCACACTTAATGGGGATTGTATATTTATTAAGATCCTTTTGAGGTCCATAACTACCAACAACACTAGGTCTTGTGGATTTTGGAGGCTCCCCTTACGTACACCGTCAATAAAAATAACTTCTCTTGATTGAAGCTTCTCTAGAACATCAATCCATCATCAATACAATTGTGGTACAGTGTTATCAAATTGTGGGTGCTAAAGAAAGGCTCAAATATCGAAACCTAATCTAGACAAATGTTTGTCACATACGTTTTCTTAAACTGCTTACTTTCATGAGGATACAACCAACGACAATTATATTGAAGTAAACACCTTGCAAAAGGGATACATCTAACCATTGGATTACCAAAATCTTACTTGGTGTTTCATCATGAGGTGATGATTGAACATCAATTAGTACAATGGGTACTAGGGTATTATCAAAATCTCAAAAGGAACAATTTTTCCATTCATATAGAAAACTAGAGGGAAGAGAAAATGATAGATTTTGCAGTAGTTTGAATATATTGTCTTCCAAGAGAGCTTAGTTGAAAGTTAATGGATGACAAACCAAAGACTTCTTGGCTAGTGGAATGTAGAAAGTTCATTTCACTTCCAAGGAATTATTTTATAAGAGCTAGGATGATGGATAGGGATAGGCAATAGGATGGTTTAGGTAAAGAATAGCACTTGTCACCACTCAAGGATAGAAGTACCTTGAGAGACATGAGGGAAATCTATTGTCTTAGTTCTAGATGCCTTTGAAGTCACTTTTTATGGGACTTTTTTTTCCATTTCAGAGGTTTCTATGAGTTATTATCTTCATTTTGGTATGGTCAAACGATGGTTTCCCATGTTTAAGATGATCTTCTATAAGACTTCTTAAGGGGAAGGATAGGGGGAAAGGACTCATATAGATGATCATCTACAATTTGTACATGAGGCTCAAGGGATGCCTATAGTATTTATATAGCTCTATTTTCAAGGACAAAAAGTTTCTAAAAAGGACTCGAAAGAATGTTATAAAGGGAGTTCAAGACAGAAGGGCCCGACAAGCTCAGACAAATATGAGGTGATACATCATTTGGTTATCAAGTGTAGGACAGAAGTCTCAACAGTAGACTTTGTCTCAACAATTGCTTGTTGGAAAGCTATTTGTGTACTTGCTTCAAGCCATAAAGTGCCTTTTTCAATGTGCAAACAAAGTCTGGATGCTTTTCATCTTCAAATCCAACCAGTTGACTCATGTATACCTCTTCTTGTAGTTCTCCATTAAGAAAATATTTTTTGATGACGAGTTGAAGTAATGGACATCTCCTTGAAGCACCAATTGCTATTAATGTTTTGATTGTTCCCATCTTTCCAAAAGGGCTGAAAACTTCGTTATAATCTATGCCTTGTGTTTATTTAAACCCTTTGGAAACTAGTCTAGCTGTATATCTAGCTAGTGAACCATCAGCATTCCTCTTTACTTTAAACAACCATTTGTTTGGAACAATCTTCATACCCTCTTTCTTTGGCACTAGCTCCCATGTGTGATTATCTTTGAGAGCTTTGATCTCCTCTTTCATAGGTTGTGTGCATGCTTCTTCATATGTCTAAGGCTCTTTGTCTTTGATAAACTACATCATGTATGCAAAATGTTTTGCCATGAAACTACCATAAGTCACCATTTGAGTTGGATACCTTGTGCTTGAAGATCTTCTTTCATTGCCTTTATATTCAGCTTTACCTTCGGAGTGATTACCTCTTCATATTCTTCTTCACTTGCATCTATCTCACTGTTTGTAGCACTTGCTTCTTCGACTCTACTATGAGCTGAATTTGGAGATAAAGAATGACTCTCCCTCCATGTTGAACATTCTTCATTTGATGTAGATGCCTTTGGACCTAAAACCTTTGTGCTAGATTGTTGAACTTCTCTTTGATCTGTTCTTGCATAATCATCACAATCTTCTTCAAGAATCTTTTCCTTTCCTTTATCTTCATACCATGGTCTTAGTTCATCAATGAACACATCTTGCGAGACTTTTATTTCCTTTGTTCAAGGGTTGTAACACTTGTATCCCTTTATCTCTATCAAGTAGCCAATGAAAATGCATTTTTTTGACCCTGGTTCCATCTTTGTTCTAACTTCTTGTGGAATTTGAACAAAGCAGACACATCCAAACACTTTGGGCTGCGTAAGATCACGTTTCTTACCGGAATATACCTCCTCTCGAGTCAGGTGATGTATTCCTGATGTTGTGCACCTATTAATTAAGTAAATGGCGGTTGTGGTAGCTTCAGCTCAATGGTACAATGGTAGCTTCATCTCGTTGAGCATGCATCTTGCAATTTCAGCAATTTGCCTATTTTTCCTCTCAGGTACTCCATTTTGTTGTGGTGTGTATGTACAAGTAAACTGCCTTCTGATCCCATTCTCTTGTAGAAAGTCTGAAAAATTCTTTGGAGAAGTATTCTCCTCCACCATCGAACCTTAAGATTTTGATAGACCTTCCTATTTCTTTTTCAACTTCAACTTTGAATCTTTTGAATATAGAAAACACCTCTGATTTTTCTTCATACAAAACATCCATACTTTCTTGAGTGATCATCAATGAAGGTGAAAAAAAAAATCTATTACCAACCATTGATGCCTCTTGGGTTGGTCCCCATACATCCGTATGTATCAAGTCCAACACATTTGGGGCCACATAATTGCTCCTCTTGAATGGCTGCCACCTTTGCTTTCCTAGTTGACAAGCTTCATATAAATCATGTAGTCCAATGCTATTAAATTTTGGAAGACCTCTTACCATTTCATGTTTGCTCATGTCCTTCAGCTTTGGAATGTTGATGTGTCCTATTCTTTCGTGCCATAAGTCGAGCTTTGAAATCTTCTTGTTCTTATATTGAATGTACATGACCCTTCCATCTAGATGTTGGACGTCCAAAGTGAACATCCTTCCTTCTCTTCTACCTCAAGAAATGACCTTGAAGCCTTCCTTTAGATTCTTTATGAAGCACCCATTCTCATTGAATATGACATGATAACCCTTCTCTACCATTTGTCCTACTAAAATCAAGTTCTTTGAAGTTGTAGGAACATGAAGAACATTAGATAGTACCTTTGCTCTACTTGTATCTTCAAGCCTTATATCTCCAATATGTTCAATCATGTGTTGAGTATCATCACCTATTTCAACACATCCTTTTCCACTTGGTACTTGTAGATTAGTGAACAAACTTTTTTGGCATGACATATGGTTACTACAACCTAAATCAATGTACCATTTTTTGTCATCTTCACAAGAGCTTCTATACTCATGTCTCATTGCAAGTAATGTATCCTTGCTTCTTTCACTTGAAGTGCTTGCATAGTTTCTTTGGCTCCTTTGATAGCCTGCATTTGTTCTTCCATTCTTCAATCAACAATCACTAGCATAGTGTCCCACTTTAACACAATGATAGCATGTTATACCTTTATGAGAATTGTAGGAGCCTTGGTCTCATCCTCTACTTCTACCTTAACCTCTTCCTTGTGTGTTGGCATTTGATGCATCCTTGTTTTCTTTAAAATTGTTTTGATTGTAGTTGGAGTTGTTGTGACCTCTTCCTTTTCCTCTTGAGCCTCCTCTTGAGTTCCTTCCTTTACCTTGACCAGCATGTAACATTTGGCTCTAGCTATCCTTTCCTTTGGTGGCACCAAAGCTAAGCTCTTCTATGACAAGATGAGGGATTAGTTGTTCAAAACTTGGATATACATCTTTCAAGAAAATGGAAGTTATAAAAGGCTTCCATCTTTCATCTTCTCTCAATCCATTGAGTGTATAACACACAAGGTCTTTTTCTTCAACTTATGTGTCAATAGAAGCTAAAGCATCACTTAGCTCCTTAATCTTCAAAGTATATTCAACTATGGATTGACTCAAACTTTTCTTGATTCTGTTCAACTCATTCTTGAGTTGATGTTTCTTAGCTTTGATATTTGTTGAATACATCCTTTCAAGAGCTTCCAAAGCATCCTTAGCTTTCTCTACATGTCGAATATGCCCTACCATGGCATTAGTAATGACTTGTGAAATGATGGAGGCATATTTGCAAGGTAGAAAGATTTATGGAATTATAGCAAGTGATGAAGCTATGCCTATTCTAAGATCCAAAGGAGGACCTACACAAGAGGAGATAGATAAGCTCACACTTTGGTGTGCAAGGGATGCTCAAGCAAGGTCGTACATACTAAACTCTATCTCTGACTTTCTATTACCACATATTAGAGGATGCAACACATCTCAAGAGACTTGGGATGCCCTCGAGACTTTCTTTTCTGCTAGTACCAAAGAAAGAAAGAATCATCTTTGGAACCAGTTCAACCAAATGAAGAAGACACCTAAACAAACCATCACCAAGTTTGTTACCAAGGTTAAGGAGGTTGTAGATCAGTTAGCATCTATTGGAGAGATGATTGAAGAAGAGGTCATCATGAGGCAAATTCTCAATGGCATTCGAAGTTATAAGAATGGCAATCCTTCATGACGGCTTATAATCTCATCATGGATGTGCAAACTCCACACTTCAACATCTTTCTTGGACAACTCTTCAATCAAGAAGCCAACAATAGCATAAAGGAAGGTAACTCTTATCATGGTAATTCAACTAGTGCTCTATATGTAGATAAGAAGGATAAGAAGCAAAAAGGCAAGAAGAAGGACGAAGATGAAGAAGAGACCTCCCAAGCCAACTTCGCAAGCAAGAGCAAGTGGAAAGGGAAGACGATTGGACCAAAGCAAGACAAAGCCAAAGGTCAGAATGTTCAACCTTGTGCCATATGCGATAAGACCAACCACACCACTCAGAATTGTTGGTTCAATGGGAAGACCTAGAAAGGAAGTGGAAGAGGTGGATATGGCAGCAATAGAGGCAGAGGTGGACAAAACTTCAACAATAACAATAGAAGCTTTAATAGAAGGGACTACAACAATTATTCAAAAGATCAACCACATGAAGACTCATTGCTTCCTATGAATCTAAGCCACAAAGAAGGTAAACAAGATGATCATTTGTTCTACATAGATTCAGGATGTTCGAATCATGTTGCAAGCAACATTGCTCTTCTATCTGATTTGGAAAGTCCAAAGCATAGACATGAAGTGCAAACAAGGGATGACACAAAGCACAATGTGGAGAATATTGGTAATGTCAAAGCTTCCAATGGCAGGACAAACATTCTAAGTAAGGTTTTCTATGTACCCACTATCATTAAAAACCTAATAAGTGTAGGCCAAATAGTTGAAAAAGGCTTGCAAGTTAGGTTCACCCAACATGGAGCTTTTGTGGAAGATCCATGTCAAGGCTTCAAGAAGATAGCTAGAGGTAAGAAGCATGGTAGGCACTTTTGAAGTAGGAGAAACCAGGAACATAGCTCTATTCAACTTTGGGTCTCAAACCCTAAGTAAGCTTGACGTGTGGCATAAGAGACTTGCTCATGTGAATGAAAGAACCTTGAAGTATATATGCAGGGATCAAAGTGTTCTAGGACTGCCGAACATATCAAAGCAACACATGATCAACGGGTGTGATGCATGTCACATTGGGAAGGCACAAAGACAACCATTCAACCACAAAGGCTACATCCACAACAACTTATTGGACTTAGTACATACAGATGTATGGGGACTAAGTCAAGAACCTTCATTGGCAGGATCAAGGTATTATGTCTCATTTATTGACGACCATAGTAGATGGACTATTCTATACTTTGACAAGAGTAAGAATGAAGTATTTGATTGCTTCAAGAAGTATCTTGCACATGTAGAGAATCATACAGGTAGATCACTAAAGGAGCTCAGATCTGAAGGAGGGGGAGAATACTTCTCCAAAGAGTTTGATGAGTTCTTGCAGGACAAAGGTATCAAAAGGGAAGTGACCACTAGGTACTCTCCTCAACTAAATGGAATTGTAGAGAGGAGAAACAAGACATTGGTTGGATCAGCCTGAACAATGCTTGAAGAGAAGAAGTTGCCACATTATCTATGGGCAGAAGCTATTTCAACTGCAGTGTACCTCGTCAATAGACTACCATCCAAATCACTTCAAGGTATGACTCCTTATGCAGCATGGCATGGAAGAAAACCTAGTCTTGGACATTGCAAGGTTTTTAGTTGTTTAGCTTATGTTCATGTACCATCACAAATAAGAGGTAAGCTAGATGAAAGGGCAACAAAGGCAGTGTTTATTGGATATGATTCAACTCAGATGGGTTACAGGTTCTTCAATCCTTCAACCAAGCAAATCACTACAAGTAGAGATGTTGTGTTTGAAGAACACAGGTCTTGGTATGATGAAGACAAACAAAAGGTAACACTACCATATGATCTTGATTCTGACTCTCATCAATTAAGAAGCAAGCATGATACACAAGTCCACGATCCAAGAAGTGATATAGACGATGATCAAGATGAAAGGGAAAAGGATTACAAGCTATGGAAGTCAAGAGGCAAAGCAAAGATGCAAGAGGTTGGAGAATGCTCCAAACAAGCACCTAGAAGATCAACAAGAGAGAAGAAACAACTAGAAAGGTATGGATATGATTCCACATTTGTTACAAAGCATTCAATATACTTGGAAAAAGACTCTATTTCAGAGGAACCCTCAACCTATGAAGAGGCAAAGGGAAACCCTAATTGGGAAAAGGCCATGAACGAAGAGATAGATGCATTGAAGGAGATGGACACTTGGGATTTGGTTCCAATGTCAAAAGGTAGTTGGTTGCAGATGGGTATATAAAGTTAAAAGAAATTCAGATGGATCAGTTTGTAGGTACAAGGCAAGATTAGTTGCCAAGGGATGCTCACAAACTCCTGGTATAGACTATGAGGAAACATTCTTGCCAGTTGCAAAGATGATAAGTGTAGCTGCTACAAGGAATTGGAGACTCCTCCAACTTGATGTGAAAAATGCAAATGGTTGGATAAGTAAAGAGGTATACATGTCACAACCACCAAGTTTTGAAAACCCTAATCATCCATCTTATGTTTGCAGACTTAAGAAATCATTGTATGGATTGAAAGAAGCTCCGAGAGCTTGGAATTACAGGTTGGTTACATATCTTCAAGATTAAGGGTTCAAAGCTAGCAGCTTAGATCCTTCTCTATTCATCAAAAGAAATCACAATGAGGTTATCTATGTGTATATGTAGATGATATTATTGGGAGAGGTGATGATCTAAATGGCATTCAAAGGATCAAGAGACACATGCAAGAGGAGTTCAAAATGAGTGACCTAGGTGAGCTCACATATTTCCTAGGTATGCAGGTGATATACATAGATGAAGGAATGTATTTGACTCAGAGAAGATACATTCAAGATCTTCTTCTCAAGTTCAAAATGGAGAACACTAAACCTGCAGGTACACTTAAGTATCTCAAAGGTACAATCAACGAAGGTATATTCTATCCTTACTCTTCAGATTTGGATATTAAAATCTACTCAGATGCAGATTAGGCAGGAGCTAAGGGTGATAGAGAAAGTACATCTGGCTACTTAGCATTTGCAGGTTTGAAGCTAGTGTCATGGAGTTCCAAGAAGAAACCAACAATTGCTTTATCCTCAACTGAAGTAGAGTACAGAGGCTTGACCATAGCAACTCAATAGGCAATATGATTAAAAGCATTGTATACAGATTTGTGACTTGTGAGTTCCAACCCTTACATATTTGGAGATAATGTAAGTTCCATGCATCTAGCGGCAAATCCTATTTTCCATGTGAGAACCAAGCACATAGAAGTCCATTACCACTTCATCAGGGAGAAGCTCATGGCAAAGGAGATTGACGTTTCTTTTGTTCCTACTAAAAATCAAGTAGCAGATATGATGACGAGGGCACTTGATGGAATAAAGCTTTGTAGATTCAAAGCTATGGCAGGTATTCAACCTATCAAAGAATGAAGACTCAAGCATAATCTAGCTTGAGCGAGAGCTATTGGAGCATCAACCTTACACTATGCTTGAGGTGGATTTGATCTACATCAAAGGCTATCGCGTTGAAAGAATATCCATTGGAGAGTTCTTTTTCTTATGCTCATTTATTGTATTTTTTGAGAGCATTTTGATGGTTCATTTACCATTGTAAAAGCCTTGAGCTTTACACATGTAAAGTTAGAAAGATAGATCCCAAATCCAGCGAATTTGTGGTGGTTGAAGTTACATTCAATCAAGCAATCAATCACCTAAAAGTAGATCAAACTAGATCTTCACTTTTTCTAGATTGTAGGAAAGTGAATTGATTCCCTCCAACAAACATTCCCACCTTCATTTGAGTTCAAATTCCACTTGTAGAAGTCGTGGAACACTCCTAGAGTCTATATAAAGACTTGAAATCACTTGTACATTACATGGAAGCAATATACATACATTTGTGACCATCATTGTCTTGCTCCTTCAATTTTCTGCATCATCTTCTTCGTCAATAATAATTTTAGAGAAGCTGCTGCTCTCTTCCCACATCTCAAAATTGAGTGCACGATGGCTCATTGGAAAGATATTAGTGTCTAGTTTGGGCCTATAAATTTTCAAAGCATTTGGTTCAATAGATTGGGAGAAATCTGAGTTTTTCTGTCTCGGGGTCAATCTCTACGTAATCCTGAAAAATAGGAAGTACCACCAGTGAATATCGCATTCATTCCTATAGCATACAGAAAGGATATGATCTGAATCAGAAAGGATACATGTTTTACAACCCTTCAAATAAGGGATTCATGGTAAGTAGAGATATTTTCTTTGATGAAAATGATTCTTGGTATGAGAATGAATGTAGGAAGTTTAAACTACCCTATGACTTGGAGGAGGAGTTTCCAAGTCTTGATAAGGAGGAACCTACTCAGAATGAAGACACCAATTCAGATGATGAAGAGATTATCAATCTTGAAGAATTCAAGGCATGGAAGTCCAAAGGCAAACTCAAGATGAAGAAACTTGAAGACATACCTAAATCTTCAAATCAATCAATCAGAAGATCACAAAGGGAGAGCAAAAAACCTATCAGATATGGGTATGATACCTCTCTTGTTACTAAACTCTTTGTTTATCTTGCCAAAGATTTGTCAAATGAAGAACCAGGATCATATGAAGAAGCCAGGACTAAGACAGAATGGAAGGAAGCTATGGATGAGGAGATTGAAGCACTCGAAGAAAGTGACACATGGGAACTAGTACCAAAGAAAGAGGCTATGAAGATAATTGGATCTAGATGGATCTATAAAATCAAAAGAAATTATGATGGGTCAATAAACAGGTACAAAGCCAGATTGGTAGCCAAGGGTTTTGCACAAACCCAAGGCATTGACTATGAAGAGACATTCTCACTTGTAGCCAAGATGCCAACCATAAAATTGGAACATGTATCAGCTAGATGTAAAAAATTCCTTTTTGAATGGATGGATTTTAGAGGAGGTATATATGTCACAAACTCCTGGCTATGAGGATCCAAACAAGGTAACATATGTGTGAAAATTGAATAAAGCTCTTTATGGATTGAAGCAGGCACCTAGGGCATGGAATCACAAGTTAACCACATACCTTCAAGACCAAGGTTTTGTCATGAGCAAGGCAGATACTTCTCTATTCATTAAGAGAAGTAATTCAGAGGTAATGTATCTATGTGTATATGTTGATGATATCATACTTACAGGTAATGATGTCAATGGAATCAGACAAATCAAGAACTAGATGATGAAGGAGTTCAAGATCAGTGATCTTGGTCTACTAAAGTACTTTCTTGGACTTGAGTTAGTCTATACTAACTCTGGAATCTACATTACTCAGAAAAAATATATACAAGATATGTTGAAGAAGTTTCATTTGGAAGATTCCAAAGTTGCAAGTACTCCAATGGAGGTAAACCTAAAACTAAGTTCCCATGAAGGTGATGAAATTGATGATATTACAGGTTACCAAAGCATAGTAGGAAGCCTGAACTATGCTACCTTGACAAGGATAGATATTGCATACGGAGTTAGTGTCCTAAGTCAGTTCATGCACAAGCCAAGGGTACCTCACTTGGAGGTTGCAAAAAGGATATTAAAATACCTCACGGGTACTCAACATCATGGTTTGTATTTCCCTTACACTTCAAACTTGGATGTCAAGATTTATTCAGATGCAGATTGGGCAGGATGCAAGGATGATAGGAGGAGCACTTCAGGATAAATTTCATTTGCATGTGATAAACCAATGTCATGGTCTTCAATAAAGCAACCTACTGTTGCTTTATCTTCTACTGAGGCAGAGTATAGAGGATTGGGAAATGCCACCCAATAAGCCATATGGATTAAGTTATTGTATAGAGAATTGGGTTTGTATACTACCTCACCATTGATTTTTAGAGATAATACAAGCTCACTTCACCTTGCAGCTAATCCTATTTATCATGCTAGG